>PVKA01007699.1:0-76595 GCA_004027165.1 Ctenomys sociabilis
GGTAACTTTTCTGTTTCTAATTATCTTCTAACTTCTTATTAGCTAAAATTATAAGTTCCATTAGATGTAACATATACAGTAATATTTTGTTGCAAGAAGTGTTAATGTTCAATATGTTTCTAATGTATATTTGTAATTATACCCTAATACTGTATATTTACAGCCTTGAAGAAGTTTATATTAGTTTGAGGAAAAAAGGTTATAATAAAGTCAAATCTGTATTGCATGTTGATGATAAAGTCTTTGCTGTGGACCAACATTGCTATGATGTCTTAATTTTTCCATCTCATCTTAAAAAAGATCTTATAAATATAGATCTTTTCAAGGATAATAAACTTATTTTTCAGGTAAACTACTATTTACTTTCATTGTGATTTTCAGCAAGCTTATTTATTCAAAGAATTCCTCTAAACAATGTCTATATATATATATATATATATATATATATATATATATATATTTTATTGAGAAAGAAGCAATGAGACAGTTTCAAAACAGGTTAGTAGGACAGTTACAATAATTAATACATTGCATATTGTTGTCATTGTAATAGTATTCACAGTGCAAAATGCAGACATGATGTCCTGTCTAAACACTATGGGTTCAAACCTTTCTTCTCAATGTTTACATTTTTATTGGATTATCAGGGTGATTTATAAGGCCTAATTGTCACCATGAATGAAATGATACCTCTTCAATCAGTGCTACTTTTGTATCTTGGCCATCGTACTTTCATGAGGCTGTGAGAGGTCACTGGCCACCAAAAGGCTGTTTTATTTTCCCCTAAGGGAGGATGTAAGAGACCTTTTCTTTCTTTTTTTCATGTCTGGTTAAGACACCTTGCTGCCTGGCATATGCAAGGGCTGTGCTTTATATTTCCCATACTCTTCAATACATAAAGTCCTACAGCGTGGGTTGTGGGAGGTGGATGATGGCCATCGGTAGGAAGAGAGTAAGAGGAATAATGTGGTTTCAGTAGAATGAAAGGTAGGTGGCCCAGTCCAAATCACTAGCTAACTTCATTTGTATACCCTTAGATTCTAGTTCTGGCCTGAGATTCACTATGGCTTATTCTTTCCCTATACCCGTGTTCTTGAGTAAAGTTTCTTACCTTGTCAAGCACTGAGATCAATGTCCTTTCAAATATCATAATTTTATTCTACTGAAGCTGGTTAACAGCAGTGTAGGTGACAGTGCAGTGAGAAAGAAAAATGCAAGAGCAGATGAATGGGACTTTTTTTGTTTCTTTAACCAGGTTTCTTGAATGGGTAGGACCAGCAGCTAAGACAAGACATTACTAATCTGTTGGTCTTAGGTTGAACTAGGTTTTCTTGGTTAACTTTTAGTGAGATATATACTGTGATGCTTTAAACTAAAATGGGTTAACTATCTCTTCAAGATCCTTACCAAATACTTTATTTTATGTAACGCAAATGAAGTCAGCTTATGTTTCTAGTCAGGCCCTTTGAAGTGTTAATCATATATATATATTTTTTTTTTTTTTAATTTTTTTTTTGTAGGACAAATCTCGAAGTCTTGCAGTCCATTCTGTAAAGGCTTTATTAAATATGGATGATGATATCTTAATGGTCAATACAGGTTCATGGTACACAGTTGCCCATATGTCCGTCTTAACAAGTAATAATACCTCAAAAATATTTGTGTGTGGAATACAGTCACAAGCCAAGGATCCTGACTTGAAGAACCTTTTCAAAAAGATGGGATGTGAAAGTATGTACAAATAGATAGTTGTTTGATAATTATTATTCTATAGGATTTAAGAGATTTTTACAATGTTTGAATTTATATCTTGTGATAAACAGTTTTATATGTGAACCAAATTCTTAAAATTCTCACTATGTTATATAGGGTTCTTTTTTTTTTTTTTTTTTTGAGACAGGGTTTCATTGTGCAGTTCAGGCTGGCCTTGAATTCACTGTGTAGCCTAGGTTGGCCTTGAACTTGAAGTGATCCTCCTGTCTCAGCCTCCTGAGTGCTGGGATTGCACGTATGCACCATCAAGCCAAGCTGTTAGGCTGTTCTTATTTAATGTTGGTTTAACAGCTGTAGGTTAATTAATATGTTGGTACTTTTGAGTTTTTAGTATTTAGCCATGGCATAATTTGAAGCTCAAACATTTGGTTGAAATAGATGAGTATTTTCATTTAATAAATACAAATAATACTTTCATATAAGAACTTAATTGAAAAAGATGATATCCACAAGTAGAAATCAAGTGTTTTAGGCTTCCTGTTTTTAAAAATGAAGATCTGCTGGATTGTACAAGCTAACAACCACATTTTATTATAGATTTAGTGAGGACTAGAAAATAAACAAAACTTTTGATAGAATCTTAGGGCCAAGGAGATGAAAAGTTGAAGACAGAGCTTGCCTGGTAGTAATGGCCTGATAAAGACTCAAGATTTCACTTGAAGCAAGAGGTAAACTCTGAGTAGTGATCAGTTCTCAAAAAATAGCCCATGTTCTAGTCACCCTAACCCCAATTAGATGGAGGTGATCAGAGGCTGCTACTGCCCTGGCCTACTAAGCCTACTTTTTACCTTCAAGAAGCAAAATCTAATGCTCTCTAAAAGCAAGTAACATCATCCTAAGTTTTCAATGACCTTCTTAAGTTTTCTAAATGTCATGACTAATACTCAGTTAAAGAAAACACTGGACAAATAAGAAAAGATACAACTGAAATATTAAAGTGATGCCACACTGAATCTTAGCTGTACGGCCAAGAAGTGGTAGGTATGATTCAAATAAAGACAAGATACTGAGTAGAAAGACACTGAGGAGCTAGGGAGATGGCTCAGTGGAATAAGTGCTTCCCTGACAAGCACAAGAGCCTGAGTTCAATCCCCGGTTCTGCCATTAAAAAAAAAAAAAAAAAAAACAATAGAAAGAAAGGAAGAAAGACACTGAAACCCGCAGAGAATTGAGATTCCAGACATATCCATTGTGAACTTTAAAATAACTATGATTAATGTGCTGAGAGACCAAATGGCACGGTTTCACATTTCAGTACAGAAATGGAAACTATAATAAAAATTAGCTAAAAGAAAATTCTAAAATGGAAAGTAAGGAGGACTGAAGTATAGTGTAGTAGTAGAGTGCTTACCTAGAGTACACAGGTCATGGGTTTAATCTCCAACAGTAAACAAAAAGAAAAAGAAATGGATGGATTTAACCTTGTTAACAAAGCAAAAAGAAATGAAATGTAGACTGATGACCAGAAGAAAATATCCAGATTAACATGGGGAGACAAGAATGAATACCTTGAAAGAGGTCACAGACACTCTGAGATTGAGTGGTCCAGTGGTTTCATATGTTATGACTGGAATCCTAAGAAGAGAGGAAAGAGTTTCTGTGGGAATTGGAAGGAAATGGCATTTGAATTTCAGGTTGAGAATTATCCAATGAACATAAAAGACTCTAAGCCACAGAATGAAGAAAACTTGAGAACTCTTGTAAGAATAAATGTATGGGACACATAATAAGGGGTGAAGGTTTGGCCCCCTCCCACATTCATATTTTAGAATCCTACCCCCAACATGATCTTGTGGGGGGTGGGGTTTTGAGAGGAGATTTGGTGATAAGGGCAGAGCCCTTGTCAGTGCGGTTAGTGCCTCCTGAGCAAGACCCCAGCAGTTCACTAGCCTTGTCCACTGTGTGACGCAGCAAGAAACTGCTGCTTACGAGAAAGTGGGCCCTCAGGCGCTGAATACCTAACCTTGGCCTCCCCAGCTCTATACCGCGAGAAGCAAATTTATGTCTTTTTTTAAATGTATTTTGTGCAGCGCGTCACTACACATCTCAGACTGGAGATGATCCTCCTGTTCTCTAGCCTCTCAGTGCTGGGATTAGAGGTGCGTGCTGCCACCCCTGAACTAGGTGGCTGGCTCAGCGAGCCTGAGGGTGGCACGGTGCAGCATGCGGTGCTTGGGATCAAAGCAGTTCCTGTGCATGCGTAAGCAGGTACTTGGTCTGCTGAGTATCTTGCTGGCCCTAAATTTCTATTATTTATAAGCTACTTATTCTATGATATTTTGCTACCCTCCATAGAGAAAGATAACATCTTATGCATATGATAGCATAGTTGCTGAAAATCAAAGACAAAACTGAGGGTAAATAGGGAGAAAAGTATATATTACTTTCAATAAAATGGCAATAAAACCAAGGAGAGAGGTTTGCTTACTGCCAGAGCTGCTGCCTCCTCCCTTTGCTCCTTGCTCTTTGCCACCACCATGAATGGTTGTTTTCTGCCATGTGCCACTCTGCCTTGGAGTATGGACTAAAACCTCCACTAACTGTGAGCTAAGTAAACCTTTCCTTCCTTAATTTAGGGTGTTGGGTAGTTTGTCACAGCAGTGAAAGAAGAGTAACTAAGACAACACTTACATCTGGTTACCTGAGCAATTACTTTGAAGATAACAATATATAATATATTAACCATTGTTCATCTCTAATTGTTTTTTGAAATTCTACATCATTGTTTTTATTTTTTCTCTTTAAAATAATAAAATAAAATTGTATTTAAAGATATAAAATATTCAACAGTACTTCCAACAAACAGAATGTAAGACCTCCTTCTAAAACAGCAGAACATTAGTGAAAGGAAGAAGCCCTGAGTAGATGAAAGAATAGACCACATTCATGAATTGAAAGATAACCTGTCATAAAGATGAAATTTCTGTTGCATTATTCGTAGAGGTTCAGTTCAATCCCAATAAAAATTCTAGTAGTTTTTTGGTAAAAATCAAATTTTTATGGTGGTACAGAGGGCCAAATATACCCTCTGAAAACACTGAAAATGAAGAACAAAGTTTGAAGACTTACTTCACTGAAAGATTTCTTTCTTTTTTAAAATTTTTAGAGACAGGTTCTTGTCCCAGCTGGCCTTGAATTCAGGGAAGTCCTCCTGCCTCAACCTCCTGAGTTGATTACTGTGTGTACCACCATGCCAAACCCTTGCTGGAAGTTTAGATAAAAACTAAAGCAGCAAAGTATGTAAGGCAGTGTGAAGATGGGTAGTAGACCGGGAACAGGTCAGAGTCCAGACAAGACCCAGATGCAGAGTTACTTCATTCAGGACTCAAGTGACACTTTAGAAAATTGAGAGAGAGAAGGGATTTTTGGTAAATTGTGCTGGAAAAAATGAAACAGACATTTTGTAACAATATGCTCATCTAAAATTCTCTAGAATTTATTATAGAGAAATAGGCCATGGCCTGCATGTAGGTTAAGATTTCTTAATATGTATAAAGTCCTAACTATACAAGAAATGGTTGATAAATTGGGCTACAGTTTGGTTTAAAAACCAAACTTATGTGGGTTAAATGTGCAAAGGCAGGCCATTTGAGAAGTACACAAATTGATAAAGAGCTTTTATTATGTGTAGGAAATCTTACAAAGTACTAATAAAAAGGAGATATGTTAATATGAAAATGTGCAAGAGATATAACTAGGCGTTTCACAAAAAGATATTCGAATGCCAAACAAAATAACATATAAAAATGCCAAATCCAGTAGTAATCAGGGAAGTACAGTTAAAGTCACAACAACTTACTACTACACACTTATGATATGTAAAATGTAAAAGGAGTGGGGAGATAGCTCTGCGGTCTAAGTGCTTGCCTGGCAAGTTCCAGGACCTGGGTGTGAAACCGGGCATGATGGCACCTTGTACTAAATAAATAAAGACTTGTTTTAAGTATTTAAAATATGAAAAACTGGCAGAGCCTTCAGAATGGCCAGGCACTGTGTGTGACACTTAAATTTGTATCATTATTCAGTAGTCTTCCCTGAAGTTGAAATATGCCTACATTATGGCTCTACATTTCCTTCCCGGATTGACTGCCCTTTCCTGCCCCCTGTAGTGGTGTGCATGCTGGGTGAGCAGAGAGTATGGTGAGTGCGGCTGCCACGCACCATCCAGGGGAAAGGTAGGGATCTTGTTCACTGTGCACGCACGGCAAGTTTCAGCTGTGGTTCTGTTGAGAATATGTGTTCACAGCAGATTGGGACATGAGGTAACTGAGTGCAGAATATGTGCCACACGTTTTGACTGTCAGACAGAAGCAACCAGTTTCATTGGAGTTGTGTGGTTAGCCCACGTAAGCTTCCGGCTCTTTAAGAAACATCAAGCCATGAAATTGAGGTTTGTAGTTAGGATCCTGAGACCAAGCTTGGCTCAGTGTTCTCCATGGAAATCCCCCAGTTCTTATGCAGAACGAAGCTCCTCAATCAAGATCTGGCCTGAGCTGTGTGTTCTAACCTTGATGGAATTGTATGAATTGGGTCCGTACCCAGGAACTCGGAATATTATGAGGGCTCATTGGAACATTTAAGGAATGCATGAAGGAAGTGGCCTATGGAGTGGGTAAATGGTTTTCCCTTTTATCATATTGCCTCTGGAACTGCAGTTTCTGTCAAATAAAAGCACTATGTGGTGTGTCCTTAGCAGATGTGGCACCATGGGACTCTGCTCTTTCCCAAAGTCAAATGGCCATGAAATGTAAAAGTTTAGAATTTGTCAAGACATCAAGACAGCCACAAAGTCAGGCATTCTGTGACAGAGGAAGGGCTTGGACCTTGGACAAGATGGGACTTCTGTATAGGATCTCAAGCAGAGGACAGACAAGTGTTAGAGCATGTGGTTACCCCGAGGGTTTGCAGAGAGACGAGTTAAGAGGTGACTGTACACAGCCAGGTGTGGCGCTGACTTCTGGCAGGTGATGTGTGGTCATGTGATTGCACATGAGCCATATGCGGGTGCTGGCAGTGGGACCAGTGAAGCTGTTGGTTTGTTCACCTCGGATAGGTAGGGCTGCCCATCTGAGATGAGAAGGCTGCAGAAGGAGGTGGGTTTTGGGCAGGGTAGGCATAAAATACCTGTTCAGCACTAAGTGGTGGTACCTTGGGCATTTGGGTGTAGGTACAAATGCAGAACTTGTCATCACATAGATTTAATGTCATAACCCTTGGAAAGAAATCCAAAGGCCTGGACATGGCAATACAGAGAGGGCAGGAAGTTGTATAAGAAGAATCCACAAGAGAAGAAGTGTTGAGAAAAGTGAGTTCAGACACTGGCCCAGTTATCTTTCTGGTCTCTCAGCTCCAAACTCCCTTTGCCACTTTGGGATGCTGGTAGCGCTATGCATCACCATTTTCCAGGGGCCAGCTGGCTCCGCGTGCCCCTTCTGAGGCTTCCCATGCCCTTTCTCCTCCAGAGGGCTGTTCTCTCTGGAAGGCTGTTTAGGATTCTAGCAGTGTAACCCAGAGCATGTTTCTTTGGTAACCTTGCTCTGTCCCCAGAGGGTTGGCCTGAAGGGAGGGATGCAGGCCTTTGTAACCTGAGAGAGGTGGACACTCTGAAACTGAATCACAGGTTCATAGAGGAAGGGAATAATACCCATCAGTCTCTACTATGGGTTCAGCACCTTGGCCTGTGCCTTTTAAACGTTCTTGCTACCCATTTATTTTCCTGCTCATAGTAGCATATAAAAGGGTAAAAACGGAAGAGACATAATACTGAACATGTACTGTATATGAGATGCCACGCTCCGCCTAACTACTTTGTTTCAGTGTTGGGCACAGTTGTATAAGGAAGCCACCCCATATTAGTCAGGCAGAAAGGGAGCCTTGCAGAGCTCACTTAGCTTATGGAGCTTATGGAGCTCAGGACACTACTAAGGCAGTAAGTAGGTGGTGGAGTCAGGAGTCAAGCTCAGATCTGTGTTTCCAAAGCCTGGTTTCCCCACTGCCTCATACTACTTTAAATGGAACCTGAAGCTCAAGAAAAAAGCTGTTATTTTAAATTTCAAACTCTTTTTCTTAGGTAGAACAGGCACTTTATTAAGAAAATTCCTGGATCAGGGAGATAGCTCAGCAGTTTAAGCACCTGCCTGGCAAGAATAAGGTCCTGAATTTGGTCCCTAGTACCAAAACAAAACAAAGCAAAACCTAAGAAATACATCCCTGAGGAAATTCCTGTATTGACTTTGGGAGGTTATTAGAGAATAGCATCCTCTTTTCTGACTACATTACAATGAGTTTTTGTGGGGTTGAGAATTTTAAAATGAATTATACATAGATACAATCACATGATACATTCAGATCTTGAATTAATATTTCATGCTATTTTTTTTTCCTCCCAGATATTGAAATACTTCATGAGACATTTGCTAGCATTGAATCGAAGGACCAGAGGCTGCAGAAAGTTAAAGTGATTCTGCTGCTGCCTCGCTGCTCAGGCGTGGGTGTTAGTAATCCAGTAGAATTTATTTTAAATGAGCATGAAGGTACTTATTTTAATTTCTAAATCATTATAATCAATTGAATACAGTCCATCAGTTTGTGGAAAATAAATTTCATTCTCTTTTTTGTTCATTTGTCTTCAGATTGATTGCATTTATTCTTCTCTGCCTAAATGACTGTCCTGGCTACTTGGATGACTATTTCATAAATACTTGAAGAAAATTAACATTAAATATTTTCTGTGTTCATTTTGGAAAACAGTATATCTAATCATAATTAGTTTTATTGGTTTAAATCATTTTAATATTATCTGTGTTGTTTTGATAGGTATTTTTCCATGAATACTGATTAAAGGCAAAACAATAGAAAAAGTAACATGATAATAGTAAAAAGTACTTCTTAGGAATCTATTTAAAGTTATTTATTTACTTTTAAACACTTAGATACAGACTTACTTAAAGATCTCTCGCGAGGAGGCATATCTGAAGAGAAACTTAAGGTTCTAGTTGAACAGCAGTATGAGCAGCTGACACATGCAATGAAATGTAAGTTTGTCATTAGTACAATGGTTTAAAATGCAGGGTTAATCTTTTAAACATGAATCTTTTATTGTATCAAAGCGGTGAAGGATAACCATATTCAAATTTTCCAGAATATTCAGTGGTAGTACCGTCACATAACAAAAATTTTTAATGTACTTCATCTAAGCCTTTAAAAATATATATGTGTATTCATTTTAAACACAAATTAGCTAGCATAATTGAATTTTCTTTATGTTGAGGCAAAGTAGTTATGCACATCTGTAATTGTGCATCTTCGTCCTTCTGCTCTCTGCCTTCTTGCTGTACTTCTTCTGTCACCATTTTGCCCACCCCTCCGAGCTCTTCCACAGTCCAAGCCTTAATCCAGCTCCTACGTCTCAGTGCTGAGCTGAGAACAGAAAGGTGTAAGTGTGGAGAAAGTCTTGCTCTCTTGACTTGAAGTCTGAATAACAAGGCTCTTGAAGGATGACTTAAGTCAGTGGTTCAGTCACTACAGTTAGACTGGAGCACCATTTAGATTTTGAGCAACACTGCCTTTCTAGCAGTGGGCAGAAATCTAGAAGTCTCTGAAGAATTAATCAACTTTCACTTAGTTCCAAGTATATTTACCAAGTGCCTACTTTGGATTGGATCTTAAGCTGGTGTTAGGTTGATAAACAGGAATTAATCCTGAAAAAGGCTGCAGGATGAAGCTGTGGATGTAGATAATCCCATACATAAAGATACTCATGCGGTGGAAATGCAGTACTCTAGCACGAAGGAAGTTTGCCCTTTTGTGGTTGACGTTGCTACTCTGGTAATTTGACTGTGGCAGCAAGTACATGAGCTATTGAAATAAACTGGCCAGAAGATATGGAAGTTGGTGACGTTTCTATTAGTACATGTTTGCAATGCTGAATTCCTTTATCCTGGGGAGCTGGTACATCAGAGTGTCCCATCTTGCTGCTTTTTTGCTTCCTTTTCCTCTCCCTTCTTTCCCTAAATCCCCTTCCCATCCATGGAAGGGCTTCCCTCCCTGTTTTTCATCATCTATCTTTTATTTTGCTCTTTAAATTATTTATACTTTGGGCTTCTCATTTAAGAAAAACCATGCAATACTTAAGTTAATGTTTTTATTGTGCATTTTAACTAAATTTTAATTAAATATTTGATACTTAAGCCCTCAGAAAGAATTATAAAAAGCAAAAGGATTTAATGATGTAAACTCTTTCTTTATGCTAATAAACAGTAGCCTATGAGAGTAGGATAGCTTACTGGAAAACATACTGTAAATCTAGTTGTAAACATAAAGCCATGTTAGCTAAGGTGCCTGTTTTTGTAGAAATGACTGAAAGCTCTGCTTGAAGTTAACCATTTAAAGGATAATTATGCTGTCTTCTAATTCATAGTTTTTCTAAAAATAACTTAAAATATTTGAATATTTGTGATCTCTTATTATTTGCTGAGCACCTTTCTATTATAGTATTTATATTATTATTTGATTTAATTCTTATACTTTCATCATCTTCCACCCTGTGTGCTCCAGAATTCATAGCCTCTTTGGTGCATTGTGAACTCTAAAAGGCTTGTGTGACCTTAGCCCTGTGGCACTTCTGGTAGTCACAGCTCCCACGGCCTTTCTCTTAGGCCTGCTTTGCTCCCATTGTACAGCTTTCCTGGCTTTTCCAAACTTCTGTGTTTTTCCACAGCACTTTAGGTTCCTCACAGCTCCATACACTGCATTCTCTGAGGCACACTGCCTGGCCTCGCAGGCCTTCTGAAATCAAGTTGGAAGCCTTTTCAATCCCATAATTCTTGCATTCTGCATGCACCTAACACCAGCATCATGTGAATGATTCAGGGTCTGCTGCCAGCTGTAGCTGTAGCCAGGCTTTCTTCTCTCTTGATTGTAGGGGTTGAATGCCTGGATCACTGGGCAGTCTGTATCCATTTTTGACTAACACATTTTCTTTTTTTTGGCAGAACCGGGGATTGAACTCAGGCCCTTGTGCTTGCCAGGGAAGCACTTATTCCACTGAGCCATCTCTCCAGCCCCATTTTCTTCCTTTATTAATGTATTTGGGACAGGGTCTCACTATGCAGCTTAGACTCCTAGTGACCCTTCAGTTTTCAGCCTCATGAATACTAGGATTACAGGCATGTGTTAACCACACGTGTTCTCAGTGGGCGTCTCAGCATGCCCAGGGGTGTGGCCAGCATGGCATGTGGTGCTGGAGAGCGAACGCTTGCCTAAGCAGGTGCTCAGTCCACCGAGCTATCGCACTGGCCCACGTAACACATTTTCTGTGCTGTTTCCACTCTGGAGCCTGATGCCGCTGATGCTGTTCTGGAACACAGTGCTATATGGCTTTCTTAAAGCAAAGTCTTTCATTTTTGAAGTTTGGAGGCTGCAGGGGGTGCGCAGCTGTTGCCTCCAGTGATGCCCTGAGCTCCTCTCTTGTTCCTTCTCAGCAGTGGAGCTCTCCTCAGCTCCATCTTTGTTACTTTTCTCTTGTTGATGATTCAAAATATCCAATACTCAAAATTAAGGAAGAAAAGGGTCTTTTAGTTCATAGTTTGTGGGGATTTCAGTACATAACAGCTGGCTCCAAGGCAGGGTGACATGGCACAGGGCAACACTTCAAGGTGGAAGAAGACAGCCAAAGCGGGGAGGGAGATGAAGCCTCTTTCCCTCCCTTGCATTGTCTCTTGGCTACCACTCCCTAGGGCAGGTGGAGGGCCCTCCTCTTGCACAGGATAAGGATGTTTACAAAGTAAGGGCCCTCCTGGCTCCCTGCTGAGTTTTTAAATTTCTAAATGTCTCAAGTTGACAAAAATGTGTCAACCATCACACCCCTAGAACTTAATTTTGCCCTGAGAACAGTTTTCCTCTTTTCAAAAAAAATCTGTTAACCACACACTTTCATTCTTACAGCTCAGCCTGTAAGCTGAGCTGGTCTCTGGAGGATCACCTGTGACCCTGGGTAGCCTTGTGTCACACACTGGCAGATGCTGTGAAGGACCACACCCTTTCCTTCCTTCTCCCCTTACTTTCTTTTCTCTTCTTGGGTTGCCAGCTCTCCCGGACTTTGGCCCCACTTTCCCATTACAGTACACCATGACTCACACCTTGGACCTTTTTTCTGCCCATACTCAACTCCCTTAGTGATCTCATCCAGCTTACAGTTTTAAGCTAGTAAATTTACACGTCCACGCAATTCTTAGCCTACATCTCCAGCACCCTCCTGACACCTTTAGCTAGTGACTAGCAGACATCGCAAAGCTCACAGGTCCAAAGTGGGAATCCTGATCTACCACCTGTCCCTCTTGCACTTTTCCACTTTCATTAATGCCAATATTACCTTCACTTGCTTAGGTAAAAAATCCCTAGCATTGTCCACCATAGGTTGTCAGGAGCACCAACACCTTCTGCTGTCACTGCGCTGTCCACTCCATTATCTCGGCACAGATCGCTGCATTGGCCTCCTTGACTTGTCTGTCAGCCTCCGCCTTGCTCCCACTTCCTGTTGAGAATGGACAGGAGTCATTCAACTCTCAGAAGTGATGAGAAGACCAGTGGTTACCCACTTTCATGTAAAAGCCACATCTGCTCATTTTGTGGCCTCCACAGCCTTGACCTCTACGGGGCTCACACTGTGTTTTCTAACCTCATCTGCCCTCCTTTCCTTGTGTCTCCTCTGAGACACTCTGCGTCATCACCCCCACCATGTACTGGCACCTACTGTTCTCGTGTGTTTATGTCTTAATGTCTCTGTGCTGGGCTAGCAAGTGAGCTCCACACGACAGGGAGTTTTGTCTTTGTTGGTCACCCATGTGGCCCACGGCCTGAGGCAGCACCTGTCTGGTATGCAGCACAATGAGCAAACACATGAGTTGCAGTCTTGGTGATACCTCATTTTGCACACCAAAGATTTGGGACTGTGAGTAATTTTGCAAGATTCATACAGCATTGAAGAATGGAATCTTTAAACCACTTAGATGATGAAATGTAGAGAAATGGCTGAGAGCCATGTCAAACTCTTGGAAACCTATGGTGTTTCTTTGTGTTTGTAATGAGATTGTATTTTGTATAACTGAGTTGGATTTACCTTAATGACTGGCTGTATATAGACTACAACATTATACAACTTGTGCTTTAAAGGACAGCCACAGTGGAAATCATTTTCATTAAAATCTGGTGGTGCTGGGCATGGTAGTGCACATCTCTAATCCCAGCACTCGGAAGGCTAAGACAGGGTTATAGCTCTGAATGTAAGACCAGTCTAAGAAACATTAGCAGGTTTTTGAAACCTGACTATGTATATATGTGAACCAAGCAACTGCACTGAAGATAGCAGTGTGTAATAGAAGGGTCATGCTTGGAAAGCCTGCCATTCCGGTCTGCTCAATCCATACTTCCTGTCATAACTACCAATTATCACCACACTGTCTCACAAGTAAGTTTTTTGTTTTTTTAATGGTTAATAAATAAAAGACACAAGAAAAAAATGTTATAGGACTGTACTGCTACAATGCTGTATATGGTTAGATTTCTAAATTTCTGTGTAAAAATATGTGTTTTCCTATTTTAAAAAATTTTTATCATTATATTCTGTAAGGACTTAAAGTTCGATACATCAATACTTGATGGAAAATACCTGTTCCATGTAATGCCTAAGATGTTTGATATTTAGACAGATAGGGTTTACTGAATTGCATATGTTGCAGGGTAATAATTAGCTTCTCAGTGGACGGTTAACAACCTAAGTTTGCAGATCAAAAATTGGAGAAAAGGAAGGGCTGCAAAGTCAGCCAACATTTTGGCCCTAGCCTTTCAAAGTCAGTGAAGACTCAGGACATAGGAGAACCTGTACTGTAACACCATGGAACTCAGTTATGCCCCAAATTTTCTGATCAAGGAGATTATGGAGCCACAGAGGAATGCGATTGATGATGTACAGTGTGCCTAATGAGAGTCACATGGAGAAAATTCTTTCAGGCTTTCACAGAGAGCAAATTGGTCAAGCAATGGCTGTGACTCATCCACAGGCTGACACTGACAAAGGATCTACAAAGTGCAGTAGAAGATTGCAGGATAAATCCTGAAGGGACTTGACTGACCTTATCAGATACAAAAGTTACATTTCTTGTTATATAGGTCTTGCTTTCTCTCTGTCTTAACCATCCAGCAGAAAAGTATAAGTATGAGGTATATAAAGTAAAACCATATTAATATGCCTTTTACACTTAATATGTAAAAGGCTCTAGTCAACAACTTCTGTGGATAACCCACTACTATTGTGGACTGTTGGACTGTGTTGGAGTGTTTTGCTGAATTCAAGTATCTATAATATTTAAATGCCATTAGAATACCCATCACTGACAGGACTAAACAAAAAAGGGGATAAGAAGGAAGGACCATTTTTTTATTCATATATTCAAAATAGGATAGACATGTGCTACTTTTGCTTAATTCCATGAGAAGAAAGATTTGTAGTGATAGTGTTTGGACAGGATATCCTGTGTGCTTCTTCTACTATGGATAACCACTAAAAATGTATTAATTGTTGAAACGGTCCTATTAAAAATAAATAAATAAATAAAAGAAAAAAAAGACCAGTCTGGGTTACATAGTGAGTTCAAGGCCAGCCTGAACTACTACATAGCAAGATTCTCTCTCAAAACAAAACAAAAACCCAAAAAACAAACATAGAAAAAAAACCTGGTGGTATTCACTTTATAGCAAATACATGCCTGGAAACATAGTAGATGTGCCTTGGCTTGCTAGTGAGCCCATTCCATTTACTACATTGACTACGTCTTCCTTAATTATAGTTACTAAAGCACAAGCGGTTGTTTACTGCACATGCTCAATATATCCAGAAGAAAATGAAGCTGTTGTTAAGAAAGCATTGCAATTTCAAGATCATGGGGTTAAAGTACAACCTTACAGGTAAGAAAAGGGTTCTAAATAACTCAAACATCTTTTATAATGAAAACCATGGGGCCAGGAAGATGGCTCAGTTTAATAAGTGCTCCCCTGGCAAGCGCAAGGGCCTGAATTCAATCCCCAGTACCCCCCCCCCATGAAAACTATGATTTTCTAAGTAGCATAGTCCTCTTTTCTTTTTATTAGCCCTAATTTGATCAAATAGCCTTATTTCTTTTTACAAGTTTATATTTCGTTGTAGCTTTAAGTGAAGTTCTGTAGCTTGGAATGATTCTCATTCTCTGTCTGTCTCTCCTTTCTCTTCTCTGTCTCTGTCACTGTCTGTCTGTCTCTCTCTCTTATAGGGTCTCACTGTATATAGTTCAGGCTTCAGGCTGGCTTTGAACTCACTATGCAGCTCAGGCTGTCCTCCAGCTCGAGGTCATCTTCCTGTCTCAGCCTCCCAAGTGCTCAGATATGCACCAACACCTCCAGCTGTGCGAACATTTTCTTACACATAAAAAGATTCTTTTGTTTTTGTTATAATTGTTAAAGCTAAAGGCATTTTCTCTTTGACTTGACTGGTTTCTGGATAAACCAGGTCCAAATTTCATTTAGGTACATGTATGCCTCTGTAGAGGAGCTGAGCATGTAAACTATGGTCAGGAAACAAAAAGCTGGATGTGTGTGCTATTTGAACATGTACTATTTTTTTTCTTTTTTCTTTTTGCAGTACCAGAGATTGAACTCAGGACCCTGTGCTTGCCAGACTGTTACTTGTTCTACTGAGTTTCCTCCCAGAACCTGGTGTGCACTTCTTAAGCTCTTTTAGCCTTTGGTATTGTCTTAGTTACTCTTCTCTTGTTTCTAGGACAAATACCTGACACCCAAAATGAAGGAAAGAAAGGTTTATTTAGCTCACAGTTAGTGCAGGTTTCAGTTCATACTCTGGCTGGCTGCAAAGCAGAGCAGCACATAGCAGAGGGTAACCTTTCTTGGTGGTAGCAAAGAGCAAGAGTACAAAAGGGAGAGGTGACAACAGCTCCAGCAGCTGCTTCTCCCACTTCACACTGTAATGCAGATCACCCGCCCCAGGGCAGGAGCAGCACCCACACCCACAGTAATCAATCACAAACTCCAGAAGCCACCCCAGGACTGCAGGAGGCTTTGGGGGACACCTAGACACAAACCAGGCACCTACCAGGACAGAGGCAAAAATAGCCTGGAAATTAGAGTAGCTTTAGAGTAAACTGGCAATGAGGTATGGATAGACAGGAAGGGTGTTGAGCCTGAGCACGTGTGGTCTAGGTAAGGATAGCTCTAAGGATATGTGATGCCAGCTCATTCTTCAAGACAGACAGTGACTACTTTATTTATTTGTATTTTAGGGAAGGGTCTACAGGGTGTTGAGGGGCTCACTGCTAGATCCCACTCCTAGTGATCCACCTGTTTACAGCCTGTCAAGGGCTGGGATTACAGGTGTGCACTACCACGCCCAGCAAGGCTCGTCTCACCCCCAGCCCCTGTGCCTGCTTGCAGGCACTTTAATCTGAGCTATTTGGCTGGCCTGACAGTAAATACTTTAAACATCTCTTCTATTTTTTTTTTTTTAACTTCTCATGCTGTGAATTCTTTGAATCCTTAATGTACTTGTGGTCTGCTCCTTTTCACCTCTGATTTTCTGTTCGTCATCCCTTCTTGCTCACTTTCTTTGCCTTTTTTTTTTCCATAACTATGTATCTTGTTCTATCTCCTGAAGTAGACTTCTAACTTTTTTCCTCATGTCTGAATAGTTGTAAAATGCATTATTTCTAGAACATGATCTTGTACCATGTTTTAAGCATATTGCAATTAAGTATAAAGATGTCCATTAATTCTTTGGCTCTGTAGATTTATCTTGTTTAATTCATGGAAAAATGTTAAATTTTTGGTATTTCTTTGTGTAAACCATACTTACCTCATCAAAAAGTTGGCTTACCATGATTTTGTGATTTACTGATGAATTTTAAGATACATAGAAATAAAAGGGAAAGGAAGGAAGGAATACTTTTTTTAGAGGGAGCACTTGAGAAAAAGTGTTCAAGGCCCTCTGCTCTGGACTCTTCCTGCCGCACCAGAAAGCTGGAAACTCGCTCTGCCTCACTAGTAGAGATGATCTTTGAGTCCACAGTGAAATCTCATCTTTGTCTCTCGCATTGGTAAAGATGCACAAGTCTAATAGAACCCAGCACTTGTGAAGCTGCAAGTTAACTGATTTATAAAAGTAAATATTTAGGTGGTAATTTACCCATACCCGTGGGAGGAAAGGGAACATAGCCGGAGAGAGACAAGGAGGGAGTGCAGGAGCAAGGGGTGTGGTTCAAGAACAGCTTTCTTAAAGACTTCTTAGCAAAACTGCCTTGCCCTGAGCGAAGGGGGCTGCGGCCTTGAGCCCATCCTCTGAAGCACCTGGAGATTTCAGCATCTCAGGACAAGGTGCTAGAGCGATGTGGGTGACAGATACTTCATTATTATGAACTGAGAACAGAGGAACGTGGGCGTAAAATGCAGGCATCAATACTGCCAGCCTCACTACGTCTTGCTGGGGGTTGAATATATTAACAGGTGACACTGTTTGACACATTGACAATAGGTCTTATTACCATCATTGTTATTAACTGTATGTTCAGGTATTTGTCACTTTTTCAGGTGGATAATTTTTTCTTTTATATTCTATTGCATGTTAAGGCTTTTCTTCTAAACTCTATTGCATATTAGCTGCTTTCATATAAATTACAAATATGTTCCGATTGTTTATCATTTGGTCTTTATATTTTAAGTTATTTTATCTGCTACATAAAACAGTACCTATTAGGGGAGAGTCATGTGGTGTTTCAGTACGTGTACACATTATGTGATAGCTAAGTATATCTGCCCCCGCAAGCGTGTAGTAGCTTATTTATTAGTTCTTTATGGCAAGAGCCTTAAGACTTCTTTCTTCTAGGTTTTTGAAATATATACTACTGTTGCTTGGAATCACCAGCTGGCACACAGGACCTCACCTTAACTGCAATTTAGTAACTATCAATCACCCTTTCCCCTCTCCACTCCCTGTATCATTTTATTTTAACTTTTTAAAAAAAAAAACTTTTCTGGTACTAGGGATTGAATTTAGGACTTTATGCTTGCCAGGCAGGTGCTTATGCCACTGAGCTATATCCCCAGCTGAAAAAAAAAATATAGAAATTTGATATTTTTGTGTAAATAATTATTATCAACTAATTATTCTTTTCCTTATAACTTTAGGTTATACTAATACCCTTACCTTCACCTTATGTTAAACTAATACCCAATTTAAAAATGCTTTTACTAGTTTTCTTTTAGTTCTTTTATAATCGTGTCTTTTTATATTTAAATTATTTATCTGGTCTTCATCTAGATAAAGGAATAAAATATGGATTGATTCCTTATGCTCTGTCTCTGTCTCTGTCTGTGGCATCTCCTTTTCCTCTGTGTCTGTCTGTCTCTTTGTCATGCTGGGGATTGAACTCAGTGCCTTCACACTGAGCTATACACTCAGCTAACCTCTCTCTTTCTCTTTCTTTTTTCTCTCATCCTCCCTCCCTTCCTTCCTATTATTTTCCTTCCTTCCTTCCTTCCTGTTACTGTTTTTATTTTGAGACAGATTTTAGTAACTCACCAAGCCGTCCAGTTTGGGCTCAAGCTGACCCTCCTGCCTCACTCTCCAGGGCGCCCAGACTGCAGGAGTGCACCACCAAGCCCGGCTTGGATTTTTCCCCATGTCTTTCCCTGCCCCACCCCAGCTGCCATTTTAAATGTCATCTTTTTTGATATCTTATAATCCTATTTATATTTCTTTTTGAGTCTGTGATTCTGCTCCATTGATTTCTGGCAACTTCTATGCTAATATAACAATGCTTTAATTACTATAGTTAAAAATAGTTTTCTAAAAATGATTTTTGTTAGTTACACAAACTCATTCACATTTACATATTACATGCCACATAATGAAAGGATTACTAATTTCCTCCTTTAATCTCTGCACTTCCAAATCCTAGTGTTCCCCCTTTAAGCGGCTGAAGCAGGGTTCTACAGGTTCTTTTTATGTTTTTGGCTGACTCGGCCTGCCCTGAAGTCAGGGCTGGCATGGCATGTGGTGCCAGGGATTGAACTGTGGTCCCCTGCACCTGCCTAAGCTGGCCTAAGCAGGAGCTATCTTGCCGGCCCTGCAGGTTCTTTTATGAGCCAGGTGTACCCTATTTGTTCATGCTAATGACATAAAGGTCCTGACAGAACCAGAGGAACTGGGTCGCAGGAGGGCATCAGCCTAGACTTCAAGATTTTTTTTCACCCCTGGTCCCACCATTCCAGTGTCCCAGATGATGCCAGGCAGAGGAACGTGTGTGCATTATATTCTGGGTGACTTATACAGTAAGTGCATGTAGCCTCCTATTTTTACTGAGATGATCATGTATTGTAAAACTTAGCAATTTAAAGTATATCATTTATTTGAAGGGCCTTGCAGGTTACCTGAGTTGTTTAAGCGCCTGCTGGAGCAAACCCAGTCAGGTGCAGGGGACCGCGGTTCAATCCCCAGCTCCCTATGCCTTAGCAGACCTGCCCTTAATGCAGCCTGAGCCAGCCCCCCACCCTACCTCCGGAAAAAACAAAAAACAAAAAACAAAATAAACTATCCTAAAGTATACTGTTCATCGCTTTAAAAATACTGCATATTCACAAAGCTGTTTGGCCGTTGCCACTGTGTATTTCCGCAGCATTCTCGCCACCCCCTCAGGAAGCCCTCACCACTTGGCACCATTCTCCATTCTCCCCTTCCTGTCCCAGTGGCCATGCTTACTCTGGGCATTTCATAGAAATGAAATCACTCAGTGAGTGGCCTTTTGTTGGGGTTCTTCCTCTCACCCTGCTGTTCTCAAGGTTCATCCTTTATTTTGTATTTTAGAGAAGGGTCTACAGGGTGTTCAGGGTCTCACTAGTAGATCGGAGTGATTCTCCTGTTTACAGCCTCCCAAAAGCTGGGATTACAGGCATGCTCCACCATTCTCAGTCTCAATTGCTCTCAGAGTGCCGCAGAGGGTGGGGTGGTGGAGTGGGGTGGGGGTGGGCCATCATGGCAGGCCTGGGGAATCAAACCCCTGGCCCCTGTGCCTGCTTGCAGGTACTTTAATCCACTGAGCCATTTGGACGGCCCTCAAAGTTCATCCTTAGAGAAACATGCGTGCATCATTGCTTTGGGAGGCCAGATGATACTCCCAGGTGTTTATTCTTCAGCGGGTAGGCATTAGGTGTGTTCCATCTTTTGACTGTTAAGCATAATCTTGCTATAAAATTTTGCACAAAGGCCTTTGCACAGATGGAAGTGTGCAAAGGGTATATTGTCTAGGCGTGGAGTTGTTGGGTCACTCGGCCGTGCTGCATTTAAGCATTTGAGCAGCCACACGTTCCTCAAGTGCCTGTGCCACTGCATTGCCATCGGCAGTGTAGGAGCGTCCCAGCTGCTTGCCCTCACCAACACTTGTTCTGTTTTGCTTTGACTTTCAAATTCTAGCCAGCCTAGGGAGTGGGAGGTAGGAATCATTATAGCTTGGAGTCACCCTCGTATCTTTCCATATGCTTATCATGAGCTATTGGTGTATCTGCCTCTGGCAAATATTCATTCAGATTCATCTCCGTTTTTTACACCAAGCTGAGGTTTAGAACTAAGATGTACCCAAAGCCTCACGTGTTTGGGTCATGGGGTGCTGTAGTCGACTTGTCAGGGGTGCGGCCTGCCTGGCGGGGCACGTGACCAGCAAGAGAGTGGCCCTCCTGGGCTCCTCCTGTCCATCTCCGCTTCCTGGCAGCTGTGGCCTGGCACATGGCCTCTGCTCTGCCCCTCTGCCAACCTGAGCCTGCTGACCACGCCTGAGTCTGTAAGCCCAGGTACTCCTGGCCGCCTTAACACTGTAGGTGTTGGGTATTTTGCTGCAGCATGGAAATCTGACAAAGACCAAGTGGGTTGTTTTTTTATTGTTGTCTTTTTATTGTTGAGTTGTAAGAGTTCCTTCTGAATGCCAGTCTCTTACCACATACATAATTTGCAAATATTTCTTTTTTCCATTCTCTGGGCTTTTTACTTTGATAAAAAGTAAAAAGTGTCCTCTGATATGCAAAGTTTAATTTTGTGTAGCTTATCTGTTTTGCTGCTTGTGCTGTAGGTGTCATATCTGATATCTAATCTAAGGTCACATAGATTTATGCTTAAGTTTTCTTCTAGGCTAATCAGTAGCACACATTCTCCTCTGAAGGATAATTTGCTTTCTTGGACTTGGTGACAGAGGCAGATGGATCCCAGGGTCCTCACTGTCGTCAGGGGGCTGGTTCTGTGACAGCATCTCTGGCTGCCAGCCTGGCCAAGAGGACCCCACCCTGTCCCTATTGCTTTTTGAAGGGTGTCTGGGAGCCAGCTCTCTACAAAGTCCTACCTAATAGGACACACTTGGTGGCGGTGGCCAGCTGGTGTTCTAGCTCAATGTGATCCATTGTGTATTCACTTTTTATTCTGGTAAGGACCAGATTTAGTGGCTTAAAATAGCTGTTATTCAGCTCTCACTGGCACAGATGGCATGCACGGCCAAGCTGGGCCTCTGCTGGGGACGTTAACAGTCTGGTCTCTGAGTGGTTGCCTTCGTGCCCTGCCACAAGATCCCTCCTTGAGGCCAGCAGAGGCATATCGCGTCCATCCTGTGTCCAGTCTCTGTGGACTCTCTACCTCCAGCTTGACAGGGCACTTGAGATTAGGTCAGGCCCCCCAGTAATGTCCACATTTTAAAGCTTAGTAATGTGAGAATTACACCTGCAAAATGCCTTTGTTCATGTGTATCGGTGTCCTAGGCTGCCAACCCACATCACCCCAAACTTAGTGGCTTGTCATAAGGTAATTAATTTTTAGACAGCACTGAAGGCAGAAGTTATAGATGAAGGTCTTGGCAGGGTTGGTTCCTATGGAGCCAGTGATCAAGAATGTTCCAGTCACTCCCCTGGTTTCTGGTGGCTACCAGAAATTCATGTGTTCTTCACCTCTGTGCCCATCTTGGAAGCCCTCTCTTTTTGGGGCTCCAGTACTGGATTTAGGGTTTACCCTACCCTGGTGTAACTTCATCTTAAGTAATTACTGGCAAAGCCCCATTTCCAAATAAGGTCACATTCCAGGGTTTTGAGTATATGTGAATTTAAGAGGGATACTGTTCAGCCCACCTCAGTCAACTCTAATCTCCCGAAATTCATGCCTGTCTCCTGTGCAGCGCACACTCATTCCCTCTCGGCATTCCAGCACTTTTATCTGTGAAAGGATCCACGCACACACCCCAGTTCTCATCCAAATGTCAACTCGGAGGAGCCCCAAAGTCATCCTAGAAGTCAGGTTTCAGAGAGACTCTGAGAATTATCTTACTGCATTACTTTCTTTAAGGGATGAAAGAGTGTCAGGCTGCTTGGCCTCTGGGCTCTGTCACTTATTTACTTGTTGGGGACCCGAGCAGGGAGGGCCCAGCTCGTGGATCAGCTTCACTGAGCTCCTTTGGTTTGATCTCTAATGCAGACTAAGAGGCCATGAGCAGCAGTTTCTGTAACACACATGCAGTTTCCTTTGAGAAATGAAGTGAGTGAAGGGTGCAAGTGTGTGTGACAAGCGGCAGCTCCTGATGGTGGCATCTGTGATAATGCTAATACTCTCTTTGGAAGTCTCCTGACTGCCCAGCTGCAGTCCTTATGCTCCATCAAAGAACTACTTTGCCTGCTTTCCTCTGGAGAAAAATGTCTACAGCCGGGGTGATGCAGGCAGGCAGGCAGTGCACGCTAGTGACCTTTCCTACAGAGCCCCTGTACCTCTCTGACATGGTGATGCTGGGGACTCAAAACTCACTTTAAAAATTGCTGCCCAAACTCTTGAGAAATGAAAAAAAAGAGAAAGTATGCCATGTGATTAACAAAAAGAGGAGAGGAGGTAGGCTGTGAATAAGGGCTTGTAAATCATTTTGTAAGGGCAGTTTTTCTTTCTTCCTTTCTTTTCCTTCCTTCCTTCCTTCCTTCCTTCCTTCCTTCCTTCCTTCCTTCCTTCCTTCCTTCCTCCTTCCTTCCCCTCCCTCCCTCCCTCTGTCTTTTGTTTTTTCTTTCTTTCTTTCTATTTTCAGAACCAGGGATTGGACTCAAGCACTTGTACTTGCCAGGGAAGCACTTAATCTACTGAGCCATCTCCCCTGCCCCCATGTAAGGGCAGTTTCTGATGGTAACTTGGCTAATCTTAATTATGGATTCATATTATCATTTCAATAGATAGCATATACATATATATATATATTTATTTATCTAACCATATATATATATATATATATATATATATATATATATATATATATATATATATATATATGGTTAGATAAATAATAGTTCTTTCTTGGTGTTGGAAATAAAACTCAGGACCTTGGAAGGCAGCTATGCTCACCACTATACCACCAACGCCGCACAAAACTCAGGACCTTATGCTTATAGATAAATGAACAATTTTTTTATTTTTGCAGAACTGGGGATTGAACTCAGGCCCTTGTACTGCAAGGGAAGTGCTTATTCCACGAAGCCATCTCCCTGGCCCCTAAATGAATAAATGTTTTTATTTATTTATTTATTTGTCTTTTTGAGACTGGGTCTCACTATGCAGTTCAGGCTGGCCTTAAGCTCACTTTGTAGCTCAGGCTGGTCTCGAACTCACAACAATTCTCCTGCCTTAGCCTTCCAAGTGCTGGGATTACAGGCATGCGCCACCATGCCCAGCATGAATAAATGTTTAAAAATAGTTTTTTCTTATGTAGAGAACAAACATACAGGCTATGTATGCCTTATTCAGAATACACTAGATCATGGAGCTGGGGAAATAGCTCAGTGGAATAAGTACTTGTCTGGCAAGCTCAAGGTCCTGAGTTCAATAAACAAAAAGCCATAGGATCAGAAGTATTTCAAATTTTATGGATTTTGGAATATTTGCATATAGTCAATCAGGTATTTTGTGGAGAAGACCCAAGTCTATAAACAAAACTCACTTATGTTTCATATATACATACAACACATGCCTGACAGTAAGTTTATATTTTCAGTGGGTCTGTAACTTCACTGTGACTCATTACATGGTCAAATGTGGGATTTCCTACTTGTGGCATCATGTCATGCTCTAAATGTTTAGATTTGGGGAAAGCTGGATGCTCAGCCTGTCAGAATAGGCCTTGGAAGTTGTTGGCCGGCCATGAGGTTGGTGATTTTACTTCAGTTAAATCC
This sequence comes from Ctenomys sociabilis, assembly GCA_004027165.1. Taxonomy (NCBI): domain Eukaryota; kingdom Metazoa; phylum Chordata; class Mammalia; order Rodentia; family Ctenomyidae; genus Ctenomys; species Ctenomys sociabilis. Next base: position 24,040 of record PVKA01007699.1, read on the forward strand.
ACCACTGTGGCCATTATTGATGTATTTAGCACCAGCATCAGCCAGCACCGTGGTCAGACCTGTGCATCCGCCCCCTTCTTAAGGGGCCTCCACCCCCCCTTACCTGATGCCCGGGCGACAGGACACCCTTGCTGTAGTGAGCATGTTTTTATGCCGCTTGAGCTTTTTCCATGTTTCCAAATTGCCCCGTCTGCCTTATTTGAAAAACATTTGTTCTTCAGGGCCCCAGTCAGCACCCCTTCCTCCTCCAAGTCTTCATGTCTGTCACCTCCCACAGCCAGAATTCATTGTGTGCATCTCTGTTCGTCGCCAGTCCACACTCACATTGGGTCTTCTCACTGCTGTAAGCTGATTGTCTCCCAACTAAACTGTACACTCTTCAGGAAAATTAATTTTTTTCCATGTACTTTACATTGTGTAGGCAAGCAATGAATATATATAAGTTCATGTTGGTTTTAAATTTCAGAAAACAAAATATTTTTTAAAACTTACTGATTATTTCATGAGGACTAAATTTAATTGTGTTGACTTATTAAGTTTTAATCCTAAAAGCAAGGAAATGTAAGAATATATGTTATTCATAAATTATTGTTAAATGAGAAATTAAATATAAAAAACACTTTTATTATAAACATGGGAGTGATTAAAGTTTTTTTGTTTTTTTTTTTTTGGTCTTTTTGAGATGGGGGTCTCGCTATGTGTTTCAGGCTGGCCTTGGGCTCACTGTGTAGCCCAGGCTGGTCTCAAACTCTCACCAGTCCTCCTGCCTCAGCCTCCTGAGTGCTGGGATTATAGGTGTGTGCCCCCACCCCCAGCTTTAGGGATCTCTTTTGGATCTGAACGCTTTTGTTTGTTGTGTGTTTTCTTGAATAGTTTATAGTTCATTCATTCACGCTCCCAAGGTGCTTGGAGAGTGATTGGAAGAGTCATGCAATTTAATGATACATTATGTTTTTATACTATAGTTGTGTAAAGAATAACTCAAAAGAAAGCATATTTTTTGCAGTTTGTTAATGTGGAAAAGTAAGACATTTGGAGTTGGATGTTTGGGATCGTTACACCGATTTGCCTGGTTTGATAATGTTCAAGTTAATGAAGGTTTTGGGAAAGGTTTAGTTTGTTAAATGTTTGTAATTCTAGCATATTTACAGATGGGGAACTTGTGGAATATGATAAATTATGTGCTAATATGAAATATTACAGCTTTTAATTTTAACTTAAATGATTGGTGGGTGAAAGGGGTGCAAACGGTTCTCTCCCCTCTTGTGGAGGAAGACTTGCTGTTTGACTTCCCTGCACCTCTGTTGCAGGCTCAGCCCTCCTGTCCTGCCACTGTGCTCCATGAAAGAAGTCCATTTGTGCACTGATAAGTTTTTCAGACTGGAACCGTCTGAGATCACCAATGGTTGTTTCATTTCTGTTTTAACAAGAGAGGTGAGGACAAGAAAATCCCCACCCCTGTGCTATGAACTGGGGAGCAGCGAAGCCTCCGTGAGCGCTGTTTCACACATGTGCTTAAGTAGTGAGAATGTGGGAGAGAGAATCATTGCTGCCTGAGACTCGCTGGTCTTCATGCCCCTCCAAGTGCTGCTCGTGGTCCTGCCCTCTACGCTTACTGCGTCATTCCCCATGTCATCTGGGGCATCTTCCCTAACAAAAGAAAGTAGTGATGTGAATCTTTTTACCAAGGTTATAAAAACCATTTTTTTAAGTGATAAAGATACTGTTTTTTCATGGAAACACTATGAAAGGTATTTCTAAGACATAGTAAGAGCCACCTCCAGGTAACTGGTAACGAATGCCTCTTTCCTTGCAGCGGGACCCATCTGAGGCCGTGTCTGTGAAGGACGTTTTGGCCCGGGCTGCAGCCAAGGGTTTGCTGGAAGGAATTGAGTTGGGAAAATCATCAAAACGGGAGAAGAAAAAGAAGAAATCAAAAGCATCATTGCCTAAAGCTCCTGCTAATGATAATTATGGCATTCAAATGAAAATTGCCGAGTTCCTGAGTCGAGAAAGTAAAGCAGCCACTGATCAATCAGCACAAGCACCTGCTCCACAGAAAAATGCGACTTCAGCGGGCTCTTCTACTCAGATCCGAAAAGGTAGCAAGCCTGCCCCTAATCCTTTAATGTCCACCGCGATGAAGAACTCCTGTCCCTCCAGGCCGTGGGACCGGCACACACAGTTTGGGAGACCTCGACCAGAAGGCAGAGTGGTTACCCTGAAACCTGTGGAGATTATGCTGCCGCCGGTGATGTTTCCGTTTGCAGGTTGCCCAGGGATCCGATCTCAGATGCCAGCTCCGCATTTCTTCTGTCGTTGGATTGCACCCAAGACTAGCACTCCGGGCTCCCTTCCCGCCCCTGCCCTCTCAGTCTCCGGGAGAGGGGCGAAGCTGAAGGAGAACCCCCGCCCCACCCTGCCCCAGCGCCCCCGGCCGTGGCTCTGAGTGCTCCGTGCCTCTCGAGTGGCCAGGAACAGGTGATACCCCCACAGCCTGGTGTTCTTGGATAAACAGCACTGTCGGGCCTTAAGAGCAGAACTGAGATCCAGCAGCTCTGCGCCCATTGGGAGAAGGGCCGGTAGATCTACCCTGCTCTTGTCCTGGGCGGGCCACAGATGCCAGTCTCGGAAGGGAAGCAGGGGTCTTACAGAACGCTGGGGTGGGCGCCAGACACAGGCTCTGCCTGCCAGATGTGCAGTGTGCCTCACTTTCCAGGCAGCTGGAGCAAAACTTTGAAAATCACGATCAAGGTTATTCCCTTAAGTATGAAACTATTCCTGAAACAAGGGGTGATGTGAGCTTTTTTAATGGTTCTGAGCTTGCATGGGAAGGGTAGAAAGCCCCGCCCCCTTGGCTGACACTGACCGGTTCTTGTGGGCAGAGCCTTTAGCATCCACGCAGACTGAATGCTGTCCTTCCTCCCCATGGCCTGTTCATGCCAGAGGAATGGTCGTAACAGACTTCCGCCTACGTGCTGACAATTTGAGCAAGGGGCAAAACGGTTGGACACAAGTGATACCTGTTGTGGAAGAAACCCATAAAGATTTCTGCTTCTATTCAAAGATCAGGTGAGAGAGCAGGCTACAGCATTCCAAATGGCACACAGTATCAAACCTCATAAATCACTTCTGATGCACAATTAAAATACATTGTTGCATTGTTAATTATACTAAATGTCAGATTCCTCCTGAAACTGCCTGCCTCCGGACTGCCTGCAAGCATTGCGTGATCAGTGTCTCTGGGTCTATTGAAGTTTTTCAGAATGGCAAAGGAAACTGTTCCACTTTAAATAGTTGACAGCTGTAAATTTTAGCTGTTTTAAAGAAAAGTTCAGACAGTCATAGTTTGAGTTTAAAGTTTTATTTCTAGAATTCACATGTATTAGAAAATTCCTAAATGCTCAATTCACATGAGATGGTTTTGTGGAATAATTTAGCTTGCAGCTCTATTCTCAAAGTGGGGAGAACAGTTAATTTCATTTTCATAGTACTGTTTGTGTTTTAGCTGAAGATTTACACTTATCAGGAAAATCTTTTAAGTGAAGACTTTCTACCCTTGCAACAGGCTTCTTCTATTGTAAATTCCCAAATTCTTATGGTACTTGTGGTTCTTGAAAAATATGGGAATGTCTTAAATGTTCAGCTTTTTGCTAATTTAAAAATATCAGAAACTATGTACAGCGTGTTTCTTTCTCTTCTCTCCACCCATATCTGATTCAATTCCCCCACCCCCACCACACCCAGCCGTGCAGCCATAAGCCAGCACTGCTCACCGCAGAGCTGCTGCTGTTTTCTCTGGGACTCGTTATCCTTTTGCTCTCACCCCCACCCCAGGCCAAAGTGTGCCAGGCCTGAAAGGGGCAGGTCTGAGATCTCTGCTTCCCAGCGCACTTTGTGTCGTGTTTCGAAGCAGCCCTGGGTACACTCTAACGCTTGGGGTTTGTGTCACAACTCAGACGGGGTGATTTCCTGTTGACCATGTTAGCACTAAAGTGATTTTTTCTTTAGAAGCTTAAGATTTCTGAATTGAACTGTTGATTAATTCTGAATTTTATTCTTTGAAAGTTTCTAAGGACAGGATCAGTTAAATAATTTGATAAGAGTAAAAAGGAAACTTTTTGGGGTAAAAGCAAAAGTAGAATTTCAGTAAATAATACTGACTTCAGAAAAATGAACATTTTTCTGTGGCCTTTTAGTTGCTTGAACTTCTTAAAGTATTACAAAAATCTAAAATCAAGGTATTGTTATTTATACATTCCAAGGCTATACTTTCAGGGATCATTTCTATAGTATGTTATTTATATATCCACAAAATGTGTTTTTATCTAAAACCATTTATAACTATGAAAAGCCCACTATGATGAACTTTTTTTCCTCGAGTCACTGTCTTTTTTTTCTTTTTTTTGCGGAACCGGGTATTGAACTCAGACCCTTGCACTTGCCGGGCAAGTGCGTATTCTTCCTGAGCCATCTCTCCAGCCCCCAAGGCACTGTCTTTGACAGAATGCGAGAGGACCGCTAGGGGGCACACGGTGAGTGCGAGGCCCATGCGTTGAGGTCCCCGGTGCACTCCAGGGTCTGCAGGAAGACTGCCCCACAACCAACAGTGCCCAGCTACCTTTCGTTTCAGGTGTAATGCCTGTACGTTTGTTTGCAGTTTTCTGCAGTTATCTTAAGTTTCCTTGTGCAAACGGTTTAATTGTAGAAAGATCGTTCCACTGACTACATGGGCTTCTGTGTCCAGAACACCTGTTGTCCTTTATCACTCAACTAACTACTCAGAACTTGTAACTTCTTACCAGGTGGAAAGACATGATCGCTTATCAGAGCTGAATCTTACATTACTTTGGGTTTCTAAAACATTAAATTTGATGATATAAAAATAAACTAATGTAGACATTACAATTATATTTGTTTTTCATATATACAATTGAGATGTCAGATCAACGAGCCAAACATTTTATGCAGCTAAATTTATTCTCACAACATATTACATTTAAATGTGTAAAAGCAGTCAATAGCAAAAGGGGTGAAAGGAAAATGAAATCACCCTTGGGGTGAACAGGCTGCTCCAGGGGCCAGGGTGGCTCTCTGTGGTGTGAGGATCACTACTCAAGCTGAGTAACTTCCACTTCATTTTACTGGCTGTAAACATATGTGTTAGATGGGATTTAGGTTAAGCCTGGCCAGCTGGAGAGCCAATGGTCTTGTTAAAGTGTGCTAGTTTCAGTTGGGGAGGGGTATGTTTTCTGTGTTGTTTAGGAGACCTTGTGTTGCAAAGCTCATGAATTGAATGTGCTCTTCAAGAAAGGGGAGCTTGGGTGCTGTTGGTACCTGTCTCCATGGACACCTGTAAGAACAGGTATCCAACTCAAACTCAGAACACCTGTAAGAACAGGTGTCCATCTTAAACTCAGACTATGAATTTAAAAATAAAAGTAGCAGTGCCAACAGTTTATCACCAAGAACTTGTTTTAATGGAAATGAGTCTAAGTCCTTTCATGCAGTAAGACAGACAAAAAACGATGGTCCTAATTATGGGTGATCTCCTATCCAGGTGAAAACAAAGGGCGTGTGGATATATGCATATATCTTTAGGTGACATTGCACGCATTGTGAAGGATATAAAAAGGAAGCACAGCACAGTGCTTTAGTCTACAAAGAGAAGTTCTTAGCCATAGGCATGGCGGGTGCTCCTCCTGACGCGGCCAGGGAGCACGCAAACCAGGTGGCAAGACCGCGTCTAGCTAGCTGCTCTTCAAAAATAAAAGGAACTTTAAGCATTTTGCCTTTTCCTCTACATATTCCAATAGAAATGTGACTACAAATCATTACAAAACCACTGTTAGGCAAAGAATAGTTCACTGAGATTACTTAGGCCTGGATACTTTGAGACATAATATCCAGTAAAGATAATACATTAACACAATTATGCAGTATATTTCAGTAAAAATAGAATAAATAAAAATATTTAAGCTGTATTTAACAAGTTAATAAAAAAAATGCTAAGAGATACAAGGCATAGTGAACATGGCTGCCTGCTTACCGAATCACAGATAGAAAGATGCATAGGTAACTGAATATCACCAAGCCCTCACGTAAGACGTTGGCATCCTTTCACAGACGGACACACACACGCTTTCATACATACTTTTTGGCCATGGCAGAAAGTGTCTGAACATACTATTTAACATAATAAGTTTTATACAATTAGTCTGCATTTAGTATGCAAAATAAGTTTTAAAACAAGGTGTCTGCAGTAAAGTTTTCAACATGTAAAGGTTATTCATCTTACTGCATCCTACAATTGCATATATAAATCAGTTTGCTGTTTTAAAGCTAGCTCAGTGTTCTTGATCCTGAAAACAAATGAACCTTAAAAAAAATGAATAAGAGGGTTCTGGTAGAGATTTCCTGTAGAAAAGTGAGTTACTTGTTAGAATATTGAAGCGTCTCACACTAGAACATTTCATGGGGGAGATCAAGATGAAAGATCATTGCAACTGAATTCTCAACAGCAATTTACAGGGTACAGTAAGATTTTTCATAATGCAGCAATTCCCCACAATAGCACGGTTACTTCAGAGAGAACAGTAATACAAGCTGGCGAGAAGCACAATGCGTTTCTAAAGTAATATCACTTCCATTACGACAACAGAGGGCCAGCAAGCACTTCCTGCCCCACCCCTGCCCTCACCACAGCAGGCAGAGGTCTCCTACTCTTTCTGTCTTGTTCTGGTGTGTAAGGTGAGGGGCACCTCTGCCACAAAGACCATCACCCCGGGAAACTCAGGTTGGCACAGGCTGCACCAAATGTGGGTGCCTGCCACACATGTGAGGGGCACAGGGCAGCAAGAAGTCCTGGACTGCGAGAAGGCAGCAGTTTGTGGTAGATCTAATGCGACTACTGAGTAACGTGGCCAGGCTTCCCTGCTGCTTCAGGGGAATGCTGAGACTGCCAGACAGTAAGAGTTTCAAGGTCTGCTCCTGTGGATGCCTGTGTCACTGGGAAAGGGTGGGGGAGAATAAGACAGCAAGTACCGGGTGGAGGTGCTTCTGGCCCTCCCAAGCTTTGGTGAGATCTCAGGCCCCTAGAGTTAGCCTCTTGGTATTTTGTATTTTATTCCTCCAATGTGTTTAGTACCTTTTACCACGTAAGGCTCAAATGTGATAAGGGCATGGAAAGCATGGAAAGCGTTACTTTTATAACTGAATGTTGTAAACGTTCATTTTGACATTACAAAGTAAACAAGATTAATACTGAGATTGATCTCCCTAGCAACTTCCTTTTAAAACACCAATTTTAACAAGAATCTAAATTTGTATATCTTTATAACTAAGTTTTTTAGCTACATAAAAAGCAGGAAAATGCTATTTTTGGGAAACTGTTATAGTCCATTCTTCCTGTGTATACTTTTGTCTGGTATGAAATTTTTAAGTCTTGAAAATAAAATGGAAAAAATATAAACTTTAAAATATATCTTACTAGATTTAACAAATTCTAACATATAAATTCAAGAAAGTTTCAACTGAATGTAATTTGTTGCCATGGACAATATGCTGTGGACAACTTTCTGGACAGAAAAACGACAGTGGAATCAAAATGAGCTAGATGGGGAATTTTAGCAGAACATTACCTTAGGATGTGGACAAATAAAAGTAATGTGCGGAAAACTCAGATAACAGTGTGCAACAGAGATACAAATGACATTTCCTCAACTCTAAATTGCATATTGGCTAATTATCAAACAAAGGATGAGAGGGTTGTGAGGAGCATTTCATCTAACGTTTGTGCAGAGAAAGACCATAGTGAACTCTACTTCTCTAGCTGCATTGTACTATGTAAGGCAGAAGTTTGAAAAATGTCCCACCCAAAATGCATCAGGATCTTGTTGTTCTCTTTTTTTAAAATAATCAGTTTGAAAACCATCTGAAAAGGCTATTTTTTGTTCGATTTTAATTCCCCGAATATAGTTTTTCATTAGCTTTGAAGTTTCTCTTCCCTCCCAACACCCACAAATGGCGGTGGACATGAAATGGGGTCCGCGTGTCAAGGAAAGCTGCCCACTGGCTGCTATGCCAATGCCTACAGCCAACTTTGTCAACCAATGGGTTTGATTCAATGGAAAACTAAAACCCACCCTATGTTTACAGTAATTCCATGGCATCCATTTTGCAGCGATCTCTGTGTTTCCAAGGCTGAAAACGGACAGGTACTGCAGGACTGAGAGGTGCTTCTGACAGAAGAGTCGAGAAGCTGGGCAAGTGGACTCCTGCATCATCGACTGCAAGGAGGCAGCAACAGTTCACCAGGCGGGGGTGGCCATGTTTCTCTCCACGTGAAGCCAAGTTCCATCCACGATATGTACAATAAAAAAGGACCTTCCATTGCTCATGATGTAACTTATAGCAAAAAAAGTATTCATGCTTCTTTTCCTATCACATGGTGGTGGCAAGACAGAGAACATGCTTGTCTAACACTGTCTGGTTACAGGTAAACTCTCTGGAGACAAGGCATGGGCGGCGGAATGGAAGGCGGGGTCAGTTCCTTTCTTTAGTGTAGCTCTTCAGTGTTCAGGGGACACCAGAGGCCTGGAACGTGTGCAGCTATGGTGTTTCTGAGACAGGACGCTTCTGTTTCAAAGTGTCAATGAGGGACAAGACCCCTCGCTTTACATTGGTGGTGACCCTTCTGGTCACCGAGTCTGCTGGCGGAGGAGGTGGTCGGACTTTCTGTGAAGGTGGCCTGGCCACCAAGCACTTCTGATAACGTAGCTGAAATAAAGCACAGAAAATATTCAAGGTAATAGTATGTCATCTTGTTAGTAGGACTTTAGGTTGTCACCAATACACTGACTCCAAACAGTTAAAGCAGTGCTCTTAAAACAATAGTTTATTCTTTACGTGGGTGTTTTAAACTCCCCATTAGGCTCAGTGAAGGTGTGCTGCTTGGGCCACCTTTTCCTGGCATCCATCCCACCCCTGACTTGTTCTCAGTCTTCACAGGCTACAGTGGCTAAGCCTCACTGTCCCACAGCTGGGGAATTCAAGCAGGGCCTGGAGCACAGGGTGCTCCCTGAATGCTCCTCAGGGACCATCGGGCTATGTCCACAGCTCCTGAGACAGCATGGTCCACCACTTACTCTTTTTTCTGGGATAGAGTCTTGCGATGCACTCATGTTGGTCCTGAACTATGTAGTCCATGCAGGCCTCAAACTCACAGCTTCCTGCCTCAGCCTCTCAGTGCAGGAATTACAGGCATGCACCACCACACCTGGCTACTATTTTTGTGTTGTTGACTTCAGGCAGTTGGACTAAATCTCCTGAGCCTAAGTCTTGTCCACTGCAAAGTAGCTGGAGAGAGAGTCTTCAGAGAGGGAATTAGGACAGGATAAGGCTCACGAGAGGTCAGTTAAAGTAGGCCAAACAAAACAGTGCTTTTTCCTGCTCTTATAAGAATGGTGTATTCACAGATTTCATATTTTTAAGTCTAAATCCTATTGGACTAGTTTTCTAAAAACTAACAAATTCTATCCTTCACTAATATAATAAAACAACCTACTTGCTTTTGTTTTAATGGGAAACTAAAAAATTATTAGAAATGAAATAAAAAGGTCAAAACTTACCAGTGTTTTTCATTTCCTAATCAAAGCACTGTGAAATACTTCCACAGCTGATTTTTAGAAACTGACTTAAATATCAGCAGGTTGGAACAAGTTGACATCATTCTCTATGAGGCATAAAGTAGAAGGGCAAAACTCTAGGGAATGAAGGGCCAGTTTTCACCACAGCCCACAGTCCAGAGCACTTTAGCCACGTGAAACAGGATGATTCACTGCATCTACTCTGTAAGGCATCTTGCTAATCTGTATCACAGCTCAAAACATGTACATCTAAAGTGTGAATCAGACAGGCAGGCGCGGTGATGTGACACTAGGATGAAACAAAATGGCACTTGACTGATGAGTTCCATAGGGACCTCTGTGACGCTTAAGCTTGGCTGTCAACGTGGCTGGCTCGGGGGCTGTGAAGGGATTACTGAGGCACGCTGGGTGGGCTGTGGAGGCGAGGCCTTAGCACTTTACAGGGTGCCTGCCCCTTCCTCTCTGCTGCTGTTCCCTGCCCTGCCTCCTGGGCACCATGATGCTTTGCTCTGTCGTCCCCCTCCACAGTGAAGTTCTTGCCATGGAGCCTGCTCACCAGAGGCTGAAGCCTCCAAGTGGCCTAAGTTAAAGACCTCCTCCTCAACACTGGGCAGTGGGACCGCCTCCAGCATGGGGAGGCTGCCTATAACAGCCCTCTCTGTCCTATGTTGAGTTTCACAATTTCATCAGGAACCTACACCTGTAGCTGCGACATTGACCTAAAAATTAAGTAGTCAAGAAGCATTACTATCGCATTTCAGGCAGGATAAATTCTTATCTAGACAATTCAGATGGAGAATTCTACAGATCTGGATCAAGAAGAAAGCCACTGTGTGTGACATGCTGGCCTCGCAGTGGGGCAGGCGCCTCCGATTCTACCACGTGCGTCACACTGTTTGGCTGAGCTACTCTGCTGCTATGCTAAGTGATCTAACACAATTAAAATAGGAAACGAATGAGGAAAAGCTGTTTCCAAGTGGGAAAATGAGTCTGGAATCAAGAACAAACTGCAACTAGTAATAAAGCTAATTATTTAATTGGCATCAGCATTTAAGATGTATAATTACAGTCTGAAAGCCATTCATTTTATGACCAAAGCCATCTGCTATGATCTGATGCTGTTTCATAGGACATCTACTCAGCCACCACCCATCTGTGCTTGATGGACACTCACACCCTCTGCCTGCCTTGTGGAGGCCGACACCCTGTCCTTGTCCGCACATCTGGTCCAAGTTTGCCTTGCTTCCTCCATCCCACCCTGCTCAACATGACAGTCACAACCCTGGCACCACAGTGCTGGGTGGGCTCTGTGTGTGTGTGCGTGTGCGCTATACCTGTAACAAGGACTGTGGTAAGTGGAAATGGATCCCAAGAAGAGACACCAGGTGTCTCATCCCTCCCTCCCTCCCTGTCCCGGTCAGTCCATCTTTTTGTCTGTCTCTATTTTATGGCAGTACTGAAGATCAAACCTAGAGTCTTCGCACGGAGCTCAGCCCTTTAACTTTTTTCTCTTATTTCTTACGAAGTCAATAATTGCCCTGGCTGGGCTCAAACTTGCAATTCTCTTGCCTCAGCCTCCCAGACTTGCAGACGTGTACCACCGTACCCATGTTTTCCTTTCTTAACTCAGCAGTGTTGTGTGCATAAAAAACAATAACACACAGATCTCAACTTCCTCTTCTTGCTCCTCTTGGTTCCTTGCCTTGTCTGAAAGTCCAGTGAGAGCTCTCTAATCAAGCAGAGGCTAAATCCCTCCTCTCAGCTCTTCATTTCCTGTCAGATTCATGCTACAGCTACACAGAGGGAGACACAGCATCAGCTGATGCATCCCTGCACAAGACTCATGGTACATGCACCCAGCATGGGTGGGGGGGCTGCCGTGCACCTGGGCTGGGTGACGCAGCCCAGGCCTCCTGGGTGGGCTGCGGCCTGGACAGCAGGTTACTGTTCTGAGTGAGCACTGCAGGCCACGAAACACTGATATCTGTGTGTGTACACACAGGGCGCAGTAAAAACACACCCGCATGGAGCTGCAGGGCTGGACGTTGTTCTGATGTCTGTGTGACTGCAGGCCAAGGACACAGGCTAGACCAAATATGTGACCACTTCTGTTTCACTAATGCACTAACCCTGGCTCACTATAACTGTGTATACATTCTTCCTTTTAAGCTCATTGATGCTTCTATAGTAACCTCTAGCTTGAAACACAAGTATTCTGCACGTGATGGGAATTCCTCAGCTCCATTATAACCCAATGGACCACTGCGTATGTGTAGACGGTCATGGCCAGAAATGTCAGGCACACAGCATGTGTGACCCCTTCAATCTAGCCCTGCTAGCTTGTCTTCCTCAGGGTAAGAAAGTGCAGATCACCCCACCCCCAAGCCAACCAACCTGTCAACCTGTCTGCCCTTCAAGCCGCCCTCTGATAATGGAACTGCTGAGCTGTCCACTTCTGAGGCCTTCTTTCCTCTTTCTTCTTGGTTCCTTGTCATCAGGGAGCCTAGAAGTGGATCTCTGCCCTTTCCACACTAAAGTGGGCCTTGGTTTGCATGTCTCCCACACATCATGCCTAAGGTCCACAATCCTGGGGTTAAACTGAGTCAGGCCTGAGTGTACCTGAGATTTCCAGCCTACACCACTGGGTGGATTAAATATGGATGACTCAAGGCCTCAAGCCCAGCCTCTCCCAAGGCAAGCCACATACATGGCACCTCTCAGGTCATCACCAGTGTCTCCTGGCTTGTGCCCACCAGTCTCAAAGTGGCTCACCCAGGCCTTGAAATGGCTGTTTGTATGTTTTTTACTATTCTTTTAAAAGCTAAATATGATCAATTCACTCCCCTACTTAACAATCTGGAACTCTGACATGATACCATGGGTACTGGCCCTGCAGGACACAGAACCAGCTTCCTGCCACTTGGTCCTGGCAGCTCAACTGCCACTGCTAGAAAACACAGCTGCAGCTCTGCAGCCTCCATGTTCACGCTGCTTCGTTGTGGCTTGCACCCTCCAGTGCCCGCAGTGACAGAAGCACAAAGGTCTGTGTCCAGTGGGGGAGGGGCCATTTCTGTCCCGAATCATCTCTGCAGTGAAAAGCACTTGGCTGTGTAGCCCGGCAGTGGCAGCGTGGGGCTGCTTACCTACCCTGTGCCCTGCAGCTCACTCGAGCTTCTCCGAGCCTCTGCTCTCAGAAACAGAACAGCACTAACAACCACACCACGGGGCTGTGGTAAGCGCGAACTTAGCAGACGCAAGATAGACAGAAGATGGGAGGACAGTGCATCTAAAACAGCCACTGTGTGAAGCAAAAACCACGCGGAACATTGCTGTTTCCAAGCACTGAGCTGAATGCAAACCGTGACAGGCTTGTATGGCCAGCGTTTTCTGATCACGTACTGAAATGGACTTGGGATCTGGAGAGGTCGATCCTCAAAAGCACATCCTTCCCAGCACTACTGGGTCTCTATGGAACATGGCTCTGCTGGGTCCGCTTCTTGCGAGAGTACTGGCTTCTGGACATGCAGCCTGCCTCTCTGACTCAGTTAAGCAAGGCTTTAAAAATTTGTTTTTTTTTTTTTTTTTATTTTAAGGCTTTAAAAATTTGATTTCTCTCTGTCTACATTTTTAGGTCATCACCAGTGTCCCTTGGCTTGTGCCCACCAGGAGGCACGCTGTATTTTTAGGCAATACTTGGAACTGAATCCAGGCCACTGCACTGAGCTGCATCTGTGGCCTTTAAATTTTTTATTTTATTTTGAGGCAGGTTCTCCTAATACAACAAGTGGCCCAGGCTGGATTCCCAGAGTGCAGGGGTTACAGGCAGGACCTCCACACCCAGCTTTCTCTTTTAAATGAGTAATTCTGTTTACGCTTATGGTGCATGAATGCTAATCAGGGAAGGAATGCTGAGGACCTCACTGTGGCCGTCACTCACCATGCAGGCAGCCTGGACCGCCTCAGACACGTTGGCAGCATTCGGCTCGCACCAGAAAACGTGGCACTCAAAGCGCTGGCTCCCGGTATCCATGATAAAGGCGAACGTGTGGACATCCTTCCCGACACCCATGAAAGACAGGAACCGCACCCGACACTCCACCAGGACCTCCTCCTCATTCTGCAAGAGACAGCACTCAGCCTTCAGCACCACACCTGCCATGAAGGCCATGGGCCCCTGACAGTCCCTGTCCTAAGCCATGAAGTCAGCAGACATGATCTGGTACTACAGCACGGCCAGTCTGAGTCGAGAAAGGACCTGTGACTGTCTAGAAAGGAGAAGCTGCCTACATGTCCAGGGAGGCCATTACTATGTGGGCATCTGATCTGTTGACATTTCATCCAGCTGTGCACACTGTGCATGGGGGGTGATGTGTGTCCTGTGCCTACCACATCTGGCATCTGTGAGCTCAGTAGGGGAGAAACAGTACCATGTCCAGTGGCTCAAAGCCAGTGTGTCCAAATGAACTGTAATCCGAGGAAAAGGCTTATTGCATCACTGTTGCCTGCCACATCTAGAGTCACATTTCTACCTGATCTGTGTGAAATAAAATGTTGCCAAATCAACCAACTTGTCTGATCACTTTTTTCCCTTTCTACAAACGACAAATGGTGTCCATATGAAGCAGCATAAAGCACAGCTTCCAAATCATTCTTCCGGGTATAAAGGACACAACCTTTGTGACAACCGTGTGTGATTTTTGAATCACTAAACACAGTCAGAATGTCACTTTTAGATCATAATACCTGGACTGATTCACTCAGGTGCAAGGGAGTGTTTGCAGGGGGTTTCCAGAGAGATCCTAAAGCTGCAACCTGGCTGAGGGCTGGCACGTGGGAAGAGGGGCCCTGGAGACAGACATGGAGACATGCTGGAGGGACGGGAGGAAATCCAGCACAGTACGCTGATGGGCAGGTGGGTCAGGAGCACCCAGGCCTGCTCAGAAATGGACTGGTCTGGAGCAGCCTGCTGGTGGGCAAGGGGCAGACACCCAGGCAGGCTGATGACCTGAGGTCTCTCCAGGACAGGAGCTTCACCAGCCAGACGAACAGTGGTTGGTAGTCTGCAGCCAGATTGCTGAGTGTTGAAGCCTGGTCCTGTACTTCTGTGTGATGCTGAACATTTTTAACCTCTCTGTGCTTCCACTTTCTCAGCTGATTTAGACTGAGGGTGGCACTGGCCTCTGCTAAGAGGACCAATGACCCATAACCCCTTCTACTACTGACAGAACAAACCCCTAAGCCCTCCTCAGCAAGACACCTTTTGTGTTCAGCACCTGACAACACAGCCTAACCCACAGGGAGCCCTGAGCGGCTGGCCAGAGCCCAGACTCCAGGGTCACTGACTGCCTCCAGCACACAGCCTCAATCTCTTGGGCAAACAAAGAAGACAGAATTAGGATCACTGGGATAGAAGATTCCAGGTCGAGGAGAAAGCAAAGACGGGCAGAGACTGAAACAGAGGACAAACCCTTCTATGAGTGCAGGGATGTAAGTCACAAACAAGTGCAACTTCCAGGGGCACAGGCCCCAGCCGTTTCCAAGGTGCAAGGAAGACCACTGCATGTAAACCTTCCCTGCAGCCCATGTCCTGCGTGGCCCTCACCTTCTCACTGATGACTGTCACCGTGGCATCAGCCACATTCATGTTCACTGATGGCCAGTCCTCCTTGTTGGACGAGGTCATAAGACTTTCTATGGCACTGTTCAGGGTATCCATGCCTGTGGGTGGAAAAGAACCACAAGAGCCTTGAAGTTGCTGAGGGCTCTCCAGCGGGGCAAGTCACCTGGTGACAACTAAGCCCAGGCTGATTTTTCTTAGTTACAGAAGAAACTTCATAGTTCATGCTCATGTTTGCCCCAAAGCAAAGGAATGCCAGACTTCATAGCAGGAAGAAGGAGCATGAGCTTCTCTAGAGATCTGACCTTACCCTCCAAGAGGCCCTGTCCTGGGGGTGTTCTGTCTGATCAGCCAAAGACTCCTCAGCCCTGGGGTGTGAACAGCCCTGCTTGAGCCTGTTCAGAGCTCTGAGGAGGAGTCCTGCACAAGCCAGATCTGCCGAAGTACCTGGTCATCTCGCATCATACTTGACATTTAAACAAGGCCAGGGCTGATGGCCCCTTCACATAAACAGAAGGCGCTTTTCCATGGGGCCTTTTTACCAGGTCTTCCTACAGGCTTTTTTATTTAATAAGGGGAGAGCTAGGAGAAGGAGTAACAACTTCATTATGATACAATTCACACACAGCTCACTTGTCGTAAATGTATAATTCAATGGTTTTTAATATATTCACAGTGTACCTACCACCAAAATCAACTGCAGAACATTTTCATTGACCCAAGAAGGGCTGTACCTTTCAGGACCTGTGCTCTACCCCAGGCAGCCACGTCTTTGCCTCTGTGTCTAGATATTTCCTATTCAGGTAATGACCTATATTGCAGTCACACAGTAGGAGGTTTCTGAGTCTGACTCCTTTTCCTCGGCCTCATGTTGCCAAGGGCCATCCACCTGGCAGCATGCTCCAGCACTTCACTGCCACACATGATTCCATTATAAGGAAGCATCAAGTTTTATTTAACCATTTGTCAGTTGATACACATTTGGATCTGCTACCTTTTATTTTTTTATCTATTAGGGATAATGCTACTAGAACATTTGTGTACAAGATATTGTGTGGACAGATGCTTTCATGTCCCTTGGGTAATACGTGCAGAAGCACAACTGCTGGGTGAAAGGTCATGACGTTCGACTGCCTGAAGAGCCACCAACCACACTGTGTGCCAAAGCTGCGGCACCATGTTCCAACATCCTTCGTAGTGCATGGGGTTTCCAATTTCTCCTGGACTTTATGGCCAGTGAAGGCCACAGCGGCCACCAGGAGGTGAACTGGAGGCTGTGGGTGTCGCTTCTGGGTCACAACACCTCCACTGTCATCCTTACTCCAGGCAATGAGACCTGAAGCAGGAGCTGAGGCCTCAGACACAGAAGCCCACTGGACAATGGCAGAGGACATCACGACCCGTGGCTCCCATCCCTGGATGGTTGCATAGATGAGAAGCACACACCCTGCATGCTGGGCTCACACAGCCAGCCCGCTTGGCCTCTGCTGCAAGGCTTGTGTCATTAGGATGATTCATGTGCTCTGGCTGGCAATAGCATGAGCACTTTGCTTTTAAACCAGGCAGGAGAGAAACATGGCAGACCTTACCCTCCAAGGGGCCCCGTCCTGGCAAAGTGAAAGACAGAGGCTACATACCAGCCGGTCTGCGTACAGGCAGAACTCCCAAGTACCGCACGTGGAACCTCTGGACCAGCTCTGTCTTCGGCGTCGGGAAATCTACTATGGGACAAAAGCAACATGTCCCGCTTGCGCTGCGTGCAGCCCAGGGCAGAGTAGACGTTGCTAGATCTAGAATGTCCAGAACACCACGCATGCCCACGCGCCCATTTCAGGGTGGTGTATCAGGAGAGTTCCTACTCCAGACACCAGGGCCCCGTCCAAACTCTATCCAGCTTCCACTTGGAAAGCACTGAGAAACCACTTCAGGTGGGTGCCCTATTGCGAGGTGTGGCTGATGCCAAGGAGCTAACCACAGGGCACCATCCCAGGCAGAAGAGTAGCCAAAGAGTTCTTCACATAACAGGCTACAATTTTTAAGTTGGGCAGTTCTTACCCCTGGGTGTAGATGAGCTTACAATGATTAACAATAATGATATTCTTTCATCTTTTTCAAGAGCAACAAAAACTTGCCCTTTACATCAAACCCTACTGACAAAAAATTAACTTTGCCCCTGCCCCTGTGTTTGTTGAGTTCAATCTGCTTTTTAAGGAGACCTGAAACACCAGAGAAACAGCTGAGACCCTTGGGTCCTTGGACAGATGGAGAGCACCACAGGACGGGAGGTGCCCTCACTTACCTTGCAAGGGGACATCGAGATTCATGTTGGTCCTCTCCTGCAGGGAGCTGCAGGCCAGGGCTTTGGCATTCTTCCGTTCAGCCATAATCTGAAAGGTAAGTGAAAACCCAACTCTGTCTTCAGCTGTCCAGCCAGTAGAGCATCTGAGCTGGTCAATCCAAGATACTTAGCTGTAGTCTTTTCTCCGATTCCACACCTGTGTACCTCTGGGCTTTGCACATAGTCTGAGAAGTCTGGGACCCTCTATCACGTGACATTTACTGACTTGGAACTTACAACATTCCATGGCTATAGGTTCCACAGAGAAAGGGACCTGCCCCAATGCTGGCAGATCCGATATTTAGGTACTCAAGGCTCTGGAGGCAGAGTGCATGGGTTCAAACCTCACCTGTGCCACTGACTAGCTGTGTGACCCTAGGCAAGTCACGTGGCCTCCTGTGTTTCATTTCCTTGACCAAGCATGGGGATGATCATGGTACTTCTGTCACAGGCAGGTTCCATGGATTAAGTGAACGAATACAAGAAACAGAGAAGGTTCCGAATGCAGATGGGGTCACTGTTCTTGAACCTTTCCCCTATAGACACTGACAGCTGCTGTGCTCATGTCCCACTGGTTATGTATGCTGTGGGTGCAGGGACCCAGCCTGCACCCTGCGGCCAAGCTTTCCATTGCAGGGTAGTGACAGCACACCACCCCCAGGTTCCACTGCACCCGACTCTCCACACCAGTGTTTGGATGCTGCAAAAGTACTGTCAACAGGAATGCCGTGCACTTCTCAGGCATGGGTTCCAAGGGTCGCTAGAGCCCAGGCTTCACAGGGAAGGACTGTTTCCTACATCAGACACTGCACTCTGCCCAGGGACTGGAACAGTACTTAGTGTGTAATTGACACCCAGCTGTATTTATTGCATAAATGAAGGAAAAAAAAAAAAAAAGCTGGGGTATGTGACCTATGGCCAGTTCAGTCAGTGCAGAAATGCAAGGACAGGCTGGGAGAAACATAATACATGGTCAGAGCAACAGGCCAGGAGGATTTTACTTTGGCACCTGCAGCTCAGTTACCAGTTGGGCTGGGACCCTGATGCTGCCCTGCCCTGCGTTTTGCCAGCTCAGGAGAAATCACAGGAGGGGGGCTGGGAAATGACGACAGAAGGGATTGCAAAAGTCCTGCATTGGGATTCTGTCAATTAAACATATTAGAGGAGTGGAAAGTCTCAGATAAGGACAGCTAGTGGCTGGGTGGGGCATCTGGCTGACCACCAATGGGATGAACGAAAAGACTACCAGCAACTTCAAGCACCCAACGTTGCTCTTGAAGTCAGAGGACAGAGGAAGGACAGCCAGGCAGATACAGCAGGAAGCCCTCTGGCTGTCACAGACCTCAGAGGAGTGTTGGTGGCCCCAGGGGAAAGGCTTCAGGTCAACAAGACAACAACAGCTGGGGCTCAATGGGGAACAGACTCTTGGAAGGTCAGAGGCCAGGGCAGGCCAGGGTTCTGGCTGTGCAGGATGATATATTGGAGGTGAGGATACCAGATGGGATGAGGTGGACAGGTGGGGTCGGGCTGCCTGCTCTCGCTGAGACTCAGGGACTCTGGCTGAGGGAG
This sequence comes from Ctenomys sociabilis, assembly GCA_004027165.1. Classification (NCBI taxonomy): domain Eukaryota; kingdom Metazoa; phylum Chordata; class Mammalia; order Rodentia; family Ctenomyidae; genus Ctenomys; species Ctenomys sociabilis. Next base: position 43,211 of record PVKA01007699.1, read on the forward strand.
CAGGACAGTGGCCACAGCTTTGCCTCGCAGCTGGAGGATGAGCTTCCAGGGGCTGCTGTGTCACTGTCAAGTCAGTGTGTGCCTGCACCTCCACTCCTTTCAGGGTCCTCCTGCCCTGTTCTCTACCTGCATTCACTCGTGGAGTGCTATGTTCTCAAATAGCCCTTTCCCCAATTCTAGGGGCACAAGGCCACCACTGCACCTGGCCCTGGAGGGCTGATCTCTGGGACATTAATTCTCAGCTTGTGGGAGACACAGCTCTGGAAGGTTTGTGGAGAATGTGACTAGGAGCCGGCAGCAAGGGCAGCTGGGCCCTGGTAGATGAGGTTCCTGCAGAGCATGGGCCCAGCAATCTGCTTCTTCCTGAACTCAACCCGCAAGTCAGCTCTTGCACGTCTTGTCCCTCTGTCTGCTCAAGGAGTGAGGAACGGAGGTGGCCCTCGCTCTCCCTTACCTTGGAACAGATTTCGTGAAGACTCGTGGCAATGGCTTTTGCTGGTGTGTCACATCGAAATACATGACATTTCAAAATTCTGGTGTCTTTATCTCTTGCTACATAAGCAAAATCCCTGCACAAACAAATTTATCAGTACATCAGAAACACGGGAACATTTTACCAACGCAAACTCCAGTTAGGAACGTTAACAGAGCTAGCAGCCAGCATGTCAGTGGTGTAGAAAAGGATGCAATGATCTTGGGGAAAAAAAAAATACAATAGCTAGAGAACACAGAAGCATGATATTACGGATATGAAGAATTGCTTAAAATTTTAAGTAACAGAATGACAATGTCCTCCAATTCCTGTCTCTCAGACTCTTGGAATCGCTAACAACACTGAGCAAACACTGGAGTTTGCAGGCCATCTGCTGCAGTAACAAACATCACAATTACCCAACAGAACGCAGGCTTGGAAGCGCACGAATTGCACGAGTGACAATGAAGACAAACACAGGGGTGCAGCAGAAGCAAAACAGTCTCTGATGTGTGAACAGAGGACAGCCAGACACACAGCTGCCTGAGAAAGCCAGGGGCGATCAGAGGGAGCTCTGAACACAAAGCCACAGGGGCTGGACTCCCATCAAAGGCATCGGACTTCTGCAAATGCTTCTTGCACTTGGGCTCCCACGGAGACCGCAGCCTCTTCGCTCTGTACCCTGGTGGCTCACACACTGGGGAGCAAACTCCACTGGATTTTAGCATTTGTTTTACTGATAAAAACGATATCAACTATGGTGTTACTTGGCTTCACAGAACCCACAATATAACTAAATGCCTCCCTATTACTACTGGAAGTCAGAAGTTCAAAGGCAAAATGTACATGAAAAATAAATGCTCAGCTTTACCCATCCAGTCATGCATCACAATGATTGACCTGTGCATGCCACTGAGCCAGGATATTGTCTGCTGACGGAACTACAGATGAATTTATCTTTAAAGCCTTTTTCTTAATGGAAGAACTGGCAGTCTTTTCATAGACTATGACAAATCCTTTCCTTGAGATAACCATGGCTTCCTTGGAAAGTAGGATCTGCTACTGAGGCTTATGACCGTTGTGAAGGTCTGGCTGGAAAAGATGTGCAATTCAGGTGAGGGAGAGCTGGCCGAGACACGCTGCAGAGAAGTGCATCTCCTCGCCTTGTGTGCCTGGGGAGGCCTTGGAGGGGGCTTCCTAAGCACCCGCTGCCCCACAGGCACCATACCTGACTGCTGCCATGGTCTAGGTTGGGTATCATACTCTGCATTGGAACCAGACTCCCAACCTCAGCCTCCAGCCTTATTTTCCCACTGGCAATCTCCTGACTCCCTTATTCCCTTTCCACGCTCAGCATGGCTGGGGTGGCTCCTTGAACACATGGTGCTCAAACTGGGCTCCAGCAGTGTCTGTCTGCCCCATATTCCTTGAAGCCCCATGAAGGTGATGGGTTGCTCGCCCAGGGACAGGATGGTCTGCTGAGTGTCCCTTCCTCCAGGAAGTTCAGGGCTTGTCCCACCTGTCCCTATTTCCTGTGGGGAAAGCCAGCCCGGCAGGGAGCAGGGCTGGGGCTGGGTGAAGAGCAGGGCTCAGACTGTCAGGGCTGAGCAGTCTTGTTCCATGCTGGGTTGCTGAGACCTTGGCATCGTTGTCCCCACCACCAGCAAGGTTGCTCAAAAGGAAAAACTCACTGTTGGATACCAGGCTCAAGGCAGCCCTTGGTTTTGGTTCACCTCCCTCTGGCTATTTCCTGGGTGGATCGTGCAGTACTACACACAAGGTCTCAGCACATACCTTTTCCTGTAACATGTTCACGGTGGGACCCTAATTCAGATGTCTCGCTGTAAGGCAGCTGGAGCCTACTGTGGTACAAGATAAATGCCATTGGGTGGCATTTAGTAATTTTATTAATAAAAGGCCAGTAAAATAAAAGTGATTATAGATTTTTTTTTTTTTTTCTTTTTGAGATAGGGTTCCATTATGTAGTCAGGCTGGCCTTGAACTCACAACGATGCACCTGCTTCAGCTTCCTGGATGCTGGGATTACAGGTGTGCGCCACCATGCCTGGCTCAGGATCTGCTGGTACCACTGGTGTACAAGATGCCTGGTGGGACAGTCGTTTGCCCCACAACCTTCTGCTTTTGTCCCCAGCTGAGGAGCTCCCCCTGTGCTCCAGCACATGTATGGTTCCATGTCCGTTTGTTGTGGGGTCTTCCCTGTCTTGGGGACCACTTCCTTCCCTGCTCTGTCCAGAGTAGATCCATCTTCTCAAACTGGTCCACCTCCCCGGCCTCCCTGGCCCTTAAGGCCTGTCCATGTCTAAGTGCTCAGAGTACAGCGACTCTGCCCTGATGGGTGCAGACAGCCAGCGTGGCTGCACTGGTCTCAGCTGCCTCTGTCCTTAGTAAGGCCAGCCAACCCGGTGAGTCTCATTCCTGGTTCCCCTTAGGGAACCAGGAGCATCCCAAATCCAACATGCAAAACCCCAAGCTTTTCTGGGCGCTGACACGATGCTATAAGTGGAAAATTTCAAACCAGGAAACTTTGTTTCCTGGACAAAGTTATTAAAAATATTGGATAAAATTACCATTGGGTTGTATATACCGGTTGTTTATGAAACAATACATTTCATATTGAGACTTGGGTCCCAAATGATCTCGTAACATCACTGCTAATATTCCAAAATTTGAAAAAATAATCTCAAGTCTATAACACTTCTGGTCCCAATGATTCAGTACCAAAGTGAAGGACACACATGCTGCACAACCTTGGGTATGGAATTCAGCCTCACCTTTGAGGGGGCCGAGAAATGTGATTTCCAAGGCCCTTCCTCAGCTCTGCCTTCATTCTCTGGGACCCCAGCAGGTCTCGAGTCTGGGCTGACGGTCCCTAACAGGAGGACGAGCAGACCCGGCCAGTGAGTAGGGGGTTGACCTACCGACTGCAGCGGAGCACCCACTCTTTTTTCACACAGAACTCATTTAGCATAATTTCTAAAAATTACTAACCTTCACTTTGTTTGCTCTGGGAATGGTGATGGGTCCTTAAGGGTAACAGTCTGGAATCCACATCTTTCCAAAGGAGAGATTTAGAAGCCTCTGACTGCTGGGGAGAGAACCTTATGCTTTGGATTTTTCCCTCAATGCAGCCTCATCTTTTCCTAGGTCCGCTCAGGTAACAGAGAAAGGGGCAGAGCTGTATGAGGCCAGTATCAAACTCTCTGGAGACTTCATCCACTTCCCAGCAAGAAACAAGGTTTTGTCTTTTCCATCTGCGAGGTCAAGGGATCTGCACGCCCTTCCCCCCCTATCCCTAAGGAACACATCCTGAGCCCCCTAAAACAGCCACCACCAGCCCATCATTGCGGAGGTCTGTGGGATGCAGTCCTGGAGCAGGGGTGGCTGAGGGGCTTCCTTTGTGCACTGAGAAACACAGAGCAATCAAATCTGCTCGTCAGCCAGGTTGAAATCCAAATGCTGCCATTCAGCCCTGACTTCTGAAGAAGGTCCTGCAGCAGACACAAAGCTGATCCTTCTCTGGCCGCTGAAGGCCTTCTTGTCCTAAACCCTGTACTCTGGGAAGGACCATGTCCCTGGATTATCTGAGTAGGCCAAGGGCATGGAGAGGGGAGGGTCAGGCACCCTAAAGGGCAGGGCCGGGAAGCAGGGAGGGGAGGGAGATTCTCCCAGGCTCTAGAGGGAATGCAGCCCTGCCAACACTGTGGTGATTTTTTTAGCCTGAAAGATCCATTTTGGACTTCTGACCCCAAGAATTGTAAGAGATTAAGTCTGTGTTGCTTTACGCCACTTAAGCTTGTGATAATTTATTACAGCAGCAACAGAAAACCAGTATAGCTGCTATTTGGCTCTATATTTTTACTACATTATGATATGACAATCAGAATTTATATTTCTTTAAATACTCAATTCAGCTTGGTTCCTCAGCCACCTGTGGTACTGTGGCGTGGCCGCAGGCATGGTGTCCAGAACTCAAGCTGCCTGTGGAGAGCCTTGTTCCCCTGTAGGGCTCTGACCCTTCCTCTGTTCTGGCCTTGTAGCATCACCTGTAAATGTCTGGAGTGTTGAGACACAACCTTCTGGTGGAGGCAGGTGGGTCAAGGGAGGGAGTACATTTGGGGGCTGCATGAGCCAGGTGTGGGAAAGCCGGCTTCTGTGAAGAAAGGGGAGCAGGTGCTCAAGGGAAGAGGCGTTGGAAGGACCATGGTGGGGCAGACAGGTGGGTACATGAGGGAGACAACTGAGAACAACCCTGAGGTCTCTGGTAGGTCAACAGAGCATCCCACTGGCCAGGGTAGGGGAGGGGCACAAGTAAATTGAGGCACTGGAGGCCACAAAGCGGAAGCCACCCATGCAGGTGGCAGGGGGACACTTGGTCCTTGAGCTCAGGTCTGGGGTCTGGGAGGGAGACATGGATTTAGGCTGAAGTCAGGGATGAAGGAAGGCTACATCAGGCTGGGGCCTGAGGAAGATGGGCATTTAAAGGCCTCTCTGAGGTAGAAAGGCCAATGAGGACATGGAGGAGGTGTCCAAAACCATCAAGGAAAGGAAGCTTCTGAGAGGAGGGGAGATTTCCTTGGGCTGAGGGACCAGGCAGTGAGGCAGACTTGTCACAGCGCCAGCTATCAGGGTGCACAGGGGCTCTGGCACCATCTAGAGGGCAGAGGCTGGCCAGGGAAATGCAGGCACATGTTAGGAACCTTCACAGCAGGTTCCTAACCACCCCTACCTCTCTCCTCCTGCTATGAGAGCTGAGTGTCCCAGCTTGGAGAGATGGCCTTCTCTGTCCCTCCCTGGTCATCAGGTCCCACATACAGCCAGGCATCCTCCAGGGACCAAAGACCTCACCCACAAAACCACACAAAAGGCCTACGGGGTTGCTGAGCCCTTGTCATTTTTCACTAATTCTTCTGGACACCCATCTAAAGTGCTCATCTGAATCAGCAACAGGAGTCATTTTTTGTCCTTTGCTTGACCTCATACTACGTGCAACACAGGGCCAGTAGCCATCTGCAAAGTGACATAATGGACCACCATGGAGCTTCACTCTACTTGTTCCCTGCAGTGATGGCATTCACGCATTTTCCTTCCCAGACAATGACCCAGGGGGTTTGCGGCTATAGCTTCTTAGGTCTCCTCCTTAAACCACTCACAGGGGCTAGACCAGAAGCCAGCTACCTCTCCTCATATGATTACCGAGCTCTTGGCATTCCACCTTTTTTTTTGTTGTTGTTCTTGTCCTTTTTCTATTTTCCCCAGTAATTATTCCCCCAGAGGACCAGCCTTAAATTCTGCTGCAGAAAAATGTCAGCAAGAAGACATCTTTGACAGCCTCAAATTTCTTAATGGCAGAGAAAAAGGACCAAAGATTGCTTTTATTTTTCTCAATTCTACAGCATTCTAATCTCCCTGTAGGGGTTTGATCCATCTGAATGGAGTGAATGAATAAACAAGTTTTTCTTCAAATGGATTTTACATGGGGCAAAAAAAAGCTAAGACAGAATAATCCCTCCTTTCCCTAAATCTCCCCTTTGTGGAGTAGAGTAGTGAAATTTGCTTGTGTGTTTACTTCTCCCTCCACCTTAGGAGGGAGGTGCACACCTGGCCTGGGTCACACAGGCTAACTATCCAAAGTCCCTTCTTCAGCAGCCACAACACCTGGAATAGCCAGAATAGGGCAGGCTGTGAAATCTTATTTCCTTCCTGTATCAGCCTGTCCTGTTGTAGGAAGCCTCCCAGTGAAGCAAAACATATACATGCACACATACATACATACATAGTTTTTTTGTTTTTTTTTCCTTAATGAGAAATTGAAACTTGCCTCCCTGTAACCACGGCTGCATAGATTTAGTTTTGCTTTCTTGTGAGGACAAGCTGACCTGTCAGCTACCGGACAGCCCATGTAATTGGATGGCCCTCTTTCCGCCCATCCTTTTAGCTCCCTCTCCATCTGCGCTCTCCTCAGAGCCTCTGTCACTATTTCTTACAGAGCCTGCACCATGAGATAACATCTGTCACATAAGTCATATCTGTTCAGGTCAAATACATGCCTTCACGCGGGGATCTGAAGGATAGGCATCTGACAAATGGCGGTGATTACAGGGAAAAGGAGTGTGAGAGAAAGCACACTTTGAAACACTGTCTCCTTATCCATGAAGGATGTTCTAGAGAGTCTGCACTGGTTTAAATTGCATGGGGGTCTCCTGAAACTGTCCCAGTCCACCTTCCTTCCCAGCTTGCCTGCTGGGGGAAGCTGTAAGCCTCCAGAGTTGTTACCAGCACAGTGTGAAGGGCCCACCTGGAACAAGGACAAAAAGCAGCAAAGGGACGCTTCTATCTAGCTCTTTCTCACACAGGGCCCAGTGTGGGATTCCATGTGGGACTTGAAAGGTGGCTCATAGGAGGACCTAGTGTAATTACAGGGCTCTAAGGGCTGTACCCAAATGTGGTTAATGAGTTATGCAAAGCCTAGGAGAAAAATGAGTCCTGTTTCCAAGACTCTATTCTTGTTTCTGGATTATACCTTGACAAGCTTGTCCTGGGGACAGAGGGACAGGGAAGAGGGAGGAAGGGCACTAGTCAGCTCATCTTCCTGTGAGGTAAATCTAGAATGTTGGTGTTTGGAGGTGTTTTTCTTGTGCATGTCCCTCACTGTCACCGGCATCATATGTGAGCGTCCCTAACCTCACATCCTCAGCCTACAGCCCTTCTCTTCCTCTTTTACAGGCTGGAGGCCGAGTTCTGCGCAGCCTCCCAGCAGCTGGGCGCACAAACCTTCTTCACCGGGGATTCCTCGGCCGGCATTTCTGGGAAATGCCCAGAAACAAACAGCAGATTTGCAATGGGACCACCTATAATTAGCGCAGGTGGGCAGACCCTCTGTAGTGCAGAGTGCTGGCTGTTGTCATTCAGGGCAACTGCTTCCTTGTGAGCAGACCTGAATTCACAGAGGAGAGGGACTAACGAGAACCTGCAAACCTCCTCACTGTGGACTCTGGCAGGACTCAGCAGGCCTTCAGGTGAAAGCGTTCAGGACCCACACTCAGCGCTGGTCCCGCAGAGCCATGGCCTGTACCACGGCCTCCTGAAAAGGCCTAAGTTCTCCTACTCACACCCCAGAAGGCCCGTCTTGGGAGTGTGTCGCACTGGGCCATGCTGACTTCCCCTCCTTCCAAATGCCCGGAGCTGCCAGCTTCTTGTGGCCAGGGTGAGGAATGGCTGCCAGCCTGGCTGGGAGGGCAGCCACTGGGCTCTGGGCACTGCAGTACACACTGGCAGGCAGAAGACCTACAGTCATCTCCCAGCTCCCGGCCAGCCACGGAGCTCCCCTGGGAGCCAGTTGCACACAAAGCAGACTTGCTTAGTCTCTGCACTTTGCCCAGCCATTTTTCAAAGAGAAAATCTCAAAATGCCCTTATTCCTTTGCAAAAATGAAAAAAAAAATTTTTTTTTTTTTTTTTTTTAAATGGAGTTACTGAATGGTGAAGCTTAAAGCTTTCAAATATCCAATGGGCACGCTGACTTTCAGAGCACAGGAGAAAGGTACCTGGGGTCTAAATATGGCTCAGGTCCCTCTTCCATGCTCTCCATAGTGCTTTTCCCCTGGGTAGCAAAAAAGCAGAGATCCACATATTTTGGCTAATAATTGATAATGAAATCGACGCTGTACTTCTGGCTAGCAGGCTAACGTCAAGTGCTCCCTCAGAACTCTAGAATACACACGCACTAATGTTGACTGCAAGAAATCCAAAAGCGCTCCCTGTACAGCATGCTACGGAGCCCAAGCATCTCAATCCCACTTACTCCTTAGCATGCTGACGGGGATTTTCAGCTGCTGGCAATCACCGAGTAACCATGTTGCTACTACACTTAACAGCCCCACCCTGGCCCATCAATGTCCCCAATTCAGGTTACAACCAGCAGAGGATGAAGGCCCCAGATGCACCTCCAGGGTCTGTTGTAAATGATGGACACAAATGGTTAAACAACACAAGACACAGTTCTGCCTGTCCCATGCAAGGACGGCTGTGAGGATGGTGACGCGTACGGAGGAAGCAAGTGAGCTTTGCCAGGCACGAGGACACCACAAAAGGGAGAAGTGAAAATCAGCTGGTTACCTCTCTCTGAGTCCGGGAAGGCATGAGGGAACAGAACAGAAACAACACGTTAGCATTCACACCAAATCCGGCAAATAACACAGCAACTCTGAGCCCTGCCAGCCTATCTTACTCCCAACCTCGCAGCAATTAATAGCCCTCTGATGCTTATTTTAGCTGAACTCTATTCCCCAGAAGAGCGTGGGTATTTTGAGCCATGTTAGGATGAAGCCAAGAGATTCCAGCTGAATTTACAGAGGCAACACGTCCACTGGGGGAAGTCATCAAGCTTAAAATATCAGTAAAATGCAAGAAACTGCGGTAAACACTGGCAGAGGACTTATCTTTACGTTCCACCTCTACCTGCTCCCGATAAGACCCACACAGCCCAGCCTCATTCACAAGGCTCTGACATTCTAGCAGAGCTACAACGTGGAAATGCAGGTACTTGCATGCTATGCAGAAGCAGGGAGATGGAACAGGACAAGGGCGGAGGTAGGAAGGGCAAGCTCCAGTAGGCCAGAGGCCCACAGGGAGAGGACAGAGAAACCCAGGAAGGAGAGGACAGGCATGGAGGACAGCCTGGGGTTTGGAGGTGGCACACTTTGGCTCCATTCCCAGAGCTGCCTCAAGTTGCCAGGGCCTCTGATGATGTCCCTTCACCCCTGCCCTGCAGTTGTCACCATTCTCTTCTGGTCTTGTCCCAGGCAACTGAAAAGCGCCCAAGTGCAGATCCCCCAGAGGAGTGACACACATGCATCATATACAGACTGGGTGGCAGAGGTGTGAGTACAGGCCAGACAGTAAAGACGGGAAGAAATCCAGTCACAGAGGCTGTCCCTGGAGTGGGGTCACACAGCAGTCAGCAGGGCCCGTGGGGCTGACAGCTAACACCACAGTGTGAGCGCCCTGCATACCAGAGAGTGAACCACAAGCCGTGAAGCAGAAGGGCAGAGCTGTGCACCCCGACACAGGCCAATGACCATGACACACTGTGACATAGGAGGAAGAGCCCCAAGCCCAAGCAGCAGTTACATGGTCTTAGGTGAAAACCAACACAAGGTAGAGCATGTACTTTACTATATGCCGGGATTACAGCATGTGATAGCTCACTCAGGTTAACAACCTGATCTGCTGAGCTCTGACTCTGTATGCCCTCATATTACTGCTGGGCCAATATTACCGTTGTCACTGACAAATGAGGAGACAAGTTCATAGAGGTGGAAGAATTTGGTTAAAGTCGATCAGCTAACACTGGTAAAGATGGGCTGATGACAGGCTGCAGGACCTTAGTTCTACTCTTTCTTCATGTACCTCTGATAGGTGCTTCATACTTCTACACAACCGTGCAGAGTCCTCTGATGATTTGTCCCCCAAATGACAAACCCAGAAAGGCCCTATGCACAAGTGTGCAAGGGTCCCTGCCCCTGGAGAAGTACTGGGGGAGGCAGATCCCACAGGGGGGCTGTGCGCCTCGGGGCTGGGTGTCCACCTTCTCCTTGCTTGCCATGTGTCCATTTCTGGGGCTCCTGTGGGGCCAGGCACACTGAGCTAGTAGTGAGAGCAAGGACACTGGCTCAAGGCCACCAGAAGACAGCAAGCACAGCAGCAGTGACCTGCACAGTGTGAACCATCACCCACATGCCTCTGGCAATGGACTGTGCAGGGAGCATCAGTCACCCGGGGAAGGGACAGTGGCCTCTCTAGCGTGCTAGGCACTACTCCCACAGGAGGAGGTAGAGTCGCATCCAGCTCAGGGACCTCAGAATTTCCTGGGCCTCACCCTGGAAGTCGGCACCTGGCAGCAACCCAGTTTGACAACAAAGGGTGCAAGGGCCTGCTTTCCGCCCCAGTCAAGCACAGCGCTGTGGCCTAGAGTAGATCGCCGAGAGTGAGCCTTCTGATTTCATGACAGGCTTCAGCTACCTCTTAGCATTCAGATTGTTGATGATAATGAAAACAAGAGGGCAGTGTTCCCTGGAAAAATTCTTGGTTATGTCAAATCTACTGGGGATTGAACTCAGGCCCTTGCGCTTGCCAGGGAAGCACTTATTCCACTGAGCCATCTCCCTGGCCCTCTTTTCTTACTCTTAATGAAATACTTATGTCTAGTGTATGATAAAAACCGCCCAATAATCCTGAATCTAAAAGTCTGAGAATACAAAGCTTCTTTTGAGTATAATTATGACTGTTGCTTGGGAGATTTTATATCAGACCCACCGCCAATCACACTGGCAGGTTCTTTAATCACGTAAAGAAGTAACTAATATGCGGCCACTATGCTTCTCCCTGAAGAAAGAACTTGGAAACTCTGAATCCTGTTAATTCAGGGTTAACAAAACTGTTTGACTGAAGTGTGAGGTGAAAACCAGCTAACAACAGGGAGTTCAGAGGATCTCTGAAATATCATTCAAAAATCTACAAGGGTTACGGACAGTGGCAACTGTTCTGCTTAATTTAACACTTTGCAAGTTTTCTGTAAAAAAGAAAACCGTGAACAGAGGTTAAATTTAGAGTAGGGCACAAGCTCTCTCCCTGTGCAAGATGCCAGTGGAAAGAATTAAACCCCGAGATTAATTCCTCGGGCGCCACACACCCCGAGGCCACCTGATCAGCACGCTGCAGCTGCTCCTTTGGAAAGTGAATGCAGGAGTAATCAGCAATGTTTTCCTGCATATAAGCGGGAAATAACAGAATTACCTGGCAGCTAACCTGGCATCAAATTCCTAAGATACAACAATGGCAAAGGTGCACGCTCCAGAACAACAAAGTCTCTCCTACCTGTTTGGGAGAGGACACCACAGTCCTCCCTGGCTGGCTACCAACTTCTCAGGCAATGCACACCTGCCTCATTGAGTCCACAAGCAAGGCCTCTCCAGTGCCCTGCCTGGCTCACAGCGACTTCTGTAGGTTTCAGTGATTTGTGGTGCTGTTTTGGGGGTGGTGGGATTGAATCCAGTCTTTCGTGATGAGCTGTATCCCTGGGCCTTTAAAAATTATTTTACTTAGAGACAGGGGCTCTCTAAGTTGCTACATTGCCCAACCTAGGTTTGAACTTGTGATCTTCATGCCTCAACCACCCAGAGTTCTGGGTTTATAGGAGTGAGCCATTATGCCTGGCTGCATGCTACTTTTTGATGCTTGTCTGTTAGGAAAATTCTTACACTGGCTTCTGTATCTGATGGTCGACTTTTCCCTCTAGCTTCATGTTTTTCCCCCTTTTGTTACTGATAATGTATTAGCAATTTGCCTTTGCGTGGGGGTCTTTGTTCTTCAGTGTCTTCACCTGTGAAACAGCATACTAGTGGAACTCACATCCTAAGAGAGCTGTAAGGACTGCATACGAATTAATCCATGGAGAACTCTACACCGCCGAGGTGGCTCACAGTGTAGACTTGTGTAGGTTAGACTTGGTCCCTTTGACAAGGTTGGAGGCTGGCCCAGGGGAACATTCCTAATTTGCTTTGAATCATGCTATCTTTGGGAATCTGATGACAACATTCAGAAAAAATTGTGCACGGACTCACAGCTTCCCTTAGATCTCTGAAGGGTGCTAGAGCTGGTAAGTTTCTCTGATTCCTGAAACTCATTCCCAGATACCCGCAGAATCTGCACTCTAAAGGTGAAGGACATCAGAACTAAATGAAAACAAAATTGACACAAATTTCCCATCTGGATTCTGGTGGAATTCAAGGGCTTCAGCTCAGGGAAAGGGTCTCTCCTTCCAAGGACCAAAATGCGCCAGGTACACCTGCCCCGGCCAGACTCTGCTTCCATTTCCAAACCCCTCCCACCTGCCCACAGCACCCCACAGTCTCAGCTATTAACCAGGGAGTCAGAGTTCTAACATGGTTAAGTACTATGATGCCCTAGGATTTAGAGCAGCAAGGTTATTGAAATTCAAGGCACATTCTTCTAAACAAAGGGCTTTCTCATGCCATTGGAGAAGAGATGGGATAGTTATCAGCCAGCTTACTGATGAAAGGAAAAAAGTGAGAGGAGTACTTTTAAAAAAATCTGTCTTTGAAGGCAGCAAGAATTAAGAAGCCTCAGCTTCCTTCCTGAAAATACAGATGGGAAAATACAAACACTGGATGCCCTGCAGGCTTGTATCTGATAGGGAAGGAGTGCGCGTGAACCATACATAGACTCTGATACAGAACAGGGAGGATGACAGCTCCCAGAACCCTCGGAGAGGTGCCCAGGCAAGAAGTGCCCTGAAGGTATGGCCCTGGCAGGGACAGCAGTGATGGGCTGGGGATGTGGCTCAGCGCCTAGAGTTTGCTTAGTGCATACTGCACACACACAAACAATAGCAAAAAACCCCACCCAAACCAACCAACCCCAAATTCCACAATCCCGCAAACAAAAATCAAAACGAGGGAGATAAGTATTGCCTTCTGGGGATAAGCCAAACCGTAACTCATTTTCTAGATTCTCATGCAGCCACCTCTAACCTACCTCCCCCTTCTTTGTGCAGCTGGAAGAGGACTAGGGTAGATAACACAGAAGGTAATGTGCTTGGCCTTCATTTGAATTTGGTCATTTCCATCTAGGCACAAGTATTCTTGGCATTCTGTACACCCAAAAATATCTAAAGAAAAAGCAGCATCCATACTACCAAGGCCTCTTCTAATAAAGTGACAACAGCAATCCTGTTTTGAGGAGCGCCTCTATATAGCCTGCCTGGCTCCTTTACATAGCCTGGCTCCGTTCTTGATACCTAGCAACCATCACTGGCCCCAGGATACCTCTGCCGTCCTCCCCCTGGCAGTGTTACTCCAGGGAGCATCCTGATTCTCACTGTGCAAAGGGGGGGCTCTCAGGTTCAGGGAGCCTGAATGGACATGCTCAATGCCCCAAGCTACTGGACAGGCTGAGCTCCTCCCCTCTGCCAAGCGGTCTGGCTGGGTCAGGTACCTGGTTGGTTTGGCCCTGCTTGCCACCTCATGCCTGGCTGGAGAGATGGCCCAGCTCTCTTCTTTCTCTGTCCACTGCTGTTGCTATCAACACGAACTTAACAGTTAAATTTAACAGTTAAATTTAAACTGTTTCAGTTTAAATTATTTTCCCTGCTTCCTGGCTTACACTTACCACAAATCCCTGTGCCTCGCAAATACACAAGCTCACCTCTGCCTGGAAGCCTTTGCATTTGCTATTCCTATTCCTGGAGAGCTCACTGCCCCAGTGCAGACTCCTCGATCACGTCCACGTCCACAACACCTGGATGGACCCCCGTCAGGACCAGCACTCAGGCATCCAAAACAGCCCTCCTCAGGGGCTCATCATCTGTCTTCTTTCCCTCCACCAAAAGTCAAATCCAGTACGAGCAGGGCCTTTTCTGCCTTGACTGGACACCACCACCTGGCACAGAGGAGGCAGTCTGTGAACACTGAAAGCCTGAGTGAGGTCTGAACAGGACAACCAGAGTGCTCCCAGCCTGCTCGGAGCATACTGCCAAGAGGGTGTTGGCTGGATGTTTCCCCTTCTTGTTTTTTGAAGACGGCACTTTAAAAATCACTTTAGCTCCTATTCCATTTTCATGTCACCTGAAACAAGGTTAAGAAAACATATCTCACTAGTTTGGGCAGGAGGCAGAGTACTGAGCAGATCATTAATCCCTCCTGACTCCATCCAAAACCAAAGCAAACCTGAACTCTAATCACCCCAGTAGAAATGCCAATGGTGATTCCAGGGACCCTAACTGGATTCCTTCTTCGAAACATTTTTCTAAATAAAAAACAGGTCTTGTGCTCCTAGAAATCAATATATAAGTTTCCCTTGTATATTGATTTCTATCAAGATTTACCAGCTCCATAGATAATTTTCTTTACATTTGTACTGCTTGTTACTTGGGGAACACAAGACAACATACCCCACAAGAGCTGAGCCAGAGGCCCGCTGAAGGCTATGATAGGAGGCACCCGAACATGTTGAGGGACATGGACTCCCACAGGTGTTTTTTATTGGAAGTCAGTCTCTTGATCCAGCATTTTGTTTTTCTTTTCAATTATATGTGAAAAAGAAATCTTAAGAACACAAAGCCTACGATGTTACCATTGCACTATCCTGCTGTTACCATCTGAATCTGCCTCTTCTCTGCATCCATATTTGACAACAAAGATCAACAAACCAACTTTAAGAAGAGGCTGGCAATGGGTTGAAGCAGTGACTGTCTGCAAGAATTTGCTTCGGGGACTAGAATTTAGCACACCATAGAAACGGCCAGAGGTGACTGAACCTTGTTATTTCCAAAGTACAGAAAATCCTGTTAATTGTCTGGTTGCACTCAGGTCCTATAGAGAGGAGTTAGCAAGCTCTACCTGCTAGGTCTGCCCATTCTGTTACACACACTGGTTAAGCAGTTTGGAGAGTAAAGTATGAAATGGAAATGCAAAGCTCCCCAGTAGAATTAGCCAAGTGTGAGGCCCTCTGACTCATTTAGGTGGTAGAGTAACTCTTAATAGTGCTGATAAACTCCAGGACTGTCTAGAAACAGTTCCACTGATTGCATTACTCTTGTGTTACTGTAACAATATCCCAGAGGTTGAGTATTTTATACAGAAATGAGGTTAACTCACAGTTTGGAGGCTAAAAGTAGGGTGCTGGGATCTGCTCAGCTCTTTCCAGAGCTTCTTCCCACTCTGCAGTACAGTGGGTGGCAGGGTATGGTGTGTGTAAGAGGACACTTAGGAGAGAGGCTGGCTCACATTCAGACTTGCCCTCCCAGGACTCCAGCATTAATCCCTCTGGGGCTGCTGTGCCTAGGACCTGATTTCTATGTGCTAGCTCTCACCTTTCAAGGCTCTGCCACCCCAATACCAGGAAGCCAGCTTCCAGCACCATAGCAAATGAACTCCCGGGGGCCATGCTCACACCACATCCACACTATAGATACCAAGAGGAAGGCATGCAAGCTTTCCCAAGTTGAAAATTCTTTACAGCCAAAGGGCTGGATGTAGCCCAGAGGCGGCATGCTTGCCTGGGATGTGCAAGGCCCTGAATTCGATCTACAGCACCAAAAAGCAAAACAAAACAACCTTTTCTGCTCACCTGAAGTCTTGCATGACTCAAAGTACCCATCCGGATCTTTGCCCCAGCCATTTCACTTCAAAAAGGTCACCAGTAGGCTATGACTCCCACTGTTTCAAGCAGAAAGGGGGAGTGAAAACCAAAACGTGCCAGTCTCCTTGTAAACAGCACTGTCAGGTAGCCTGGCAAACAGACATGTGCTTCGACGTGACAGAATTAGGCCAACTTGGCTCCAATTGTCAACCACACTCTCAGCAGCTGCTTTTTTTCTATCATAATTATTTCAACTGTCATAATTGATTCATCCCCAGACAAGCTTCCATGTTGTAGGGTACCCAGCCCAGTCTTCCAGATCAGAAAGGCTGGCAGCCCCACTCTCCCCTACCCCTTCCCATCTGTTCAAAACACTCCAATTTTCTGCACTAGTATGTTTCTTGCAAAACCAAACCAAAGTTGTTTTCAAAATCAAACTTCCCTGACAAAGATGCCATATGCTTTTAGGTTCATAATTCTGTGACTAAACGGAGTGGGCAGAGGATGCCCTCAGAAACTCAGTACCAACAGGCTGGCCTGGTGTGGTGCGACACTCACGCTCCCTTGCGACAGTGGGTGGCAGAGGCGAATGAACCACAGCTCCCAGTCAGCCACGCAAGCATGAAGGATAACAGCCCACACTGCACCACGCTGCTATGCCCATAGCTCAGCATATTTCCTTTTTCTTTTTTCTCCCTCAAGTGCTCTATTAGTGCATATTGGCTCTGCAGATTAATGGGAGCCATTCTGTCAGATCTGTACACGCACACAACGTACTTTAATCACGTCTACTCCTCCATCCCCACCCTGGATGCACATGTGGGTGACACATTTTCAGTGGACAATGGGCTTACTACAATACAACCCCTTTGTAAGTAAGTCAAGAACACCTGTATTTCATTATTCTACCTTACACATACAGGAGACAACTTTTCTAATACTCAGCAAAAATACTCAGCAAATTTCCTGCAAAGTTACCAAAGGAGTCAATTCTGTGACTTGAAATACCATGGAGCAAGTTTTACTTATGAGAGAACATCAGCTGTTAGGTGCTTTGGGTGAAATCATTAACTTCAAATGCAACTATCAATGGTTTCTTATAAAGCTGAGAGAAGATGAAGAATAATGTCATATAGCTTGGGGCTTAAAATTGTCTTACTTTCTTTTTTTTCTTTTTGATACAGGGTCTTGCTTCATAGTTCAAGTTCGCTTTGAACTAAGAGAAATCTCTGCATCAGCCTCTTGAGTGCTGGGAGTACAGGTGTGTACCACCACACTGCCCAGTTTCTTTTGTTACTTTGATCCTTTATTTTTATGCCAGGAAAATGTTCAAAGGTCTGCGAGCCAGTTGAAAAGGAAAGTTGGGGAGCTGAAGGGTAAAAACAACTTGGGAAAATGGCTAAATGCATGGACTTCATTGGGTCTGCATGCCCATTCACAATGCAGAATAAAAAAACTAAGATTAGGTCTGAACACAACATAAATTGAAAGTGAGTGGCTCTAGCACTTAACACATCTGTCCTTGCATAGTCATTTCTTCTACTATGCATTTCCAACAGAAATACCCAATGACTTGCTGCTAGAGCACTCTCCTTCCTGCGTCTTCTACAGTCAACCCTGTCAGTTTAACCACCACCAGTTCCCTGAACTGCTTCCTCTCTGCCTGCCTGCCCTTATGTGATCCCCTGGAGCAGGACTGGTGAGCCAGGTACCCTGCTTCCCAACACTCCTTTCCCCTAGCAGCATTCCCTGAGATCTTTTTCTATTTTCTCTATGAAGTAGATTCTTTTGATCACCACTCTTCAAGAGCTTTCCATGGCAATCAAACCCAAACTTTCAACTGTAGCTTAGAAGCCCCCAGCCTCCTTGCTCTTCCACAGTGGCTCCTCCTGACCCAGGAGTGGGCAGAGTGCTCAGACCTGGCTACCAGCTCCCCATTGGGCTGGTTCCTCTCACCTTGGGCCCAGTTTAACCCTTCCAGCCCACACAGACCGCCTCCTGGTGGGCGCTTCCCAACAAGCTACTCTGCTGCTCAAGCAAGCTGCTGACTGACTCTCTTAAGGACATCAGCAGCATCTGTATCCTGAACTGTTGTTCTAATTTATCTCCTGCTTCTCTGAACAGGAACCTTGTCGTCTCCTTTTCTTGTGACTTGCTAAGGTCTGGCGCAGAGTAGGTGCTCCACATATGCTAAACAGCAGATAACTTAGAAGTTAAACATCAAGACAGTCATAATGAAACCCCCAACCAATGAACTTTTTTTTTTTTTCTTAACAATTAAGTATTTTAACCTACATTGATTCATCTGTTCATTCAATAGGTCACCATACAGAATATCCTGTGCCAGGTATCTAAGGAATTCAAAGGTCTAAAACTCAAAACTGTAATATGCTATGTTCAACACAAGAAAGAACAAATTATGCTACTATCTAGTATGTGATCCCAGTTTTTTGTGGAAAAGAGGGAATACCCAGGTGAATAAGAAGTTATGAGCCTTCAGCTCATTCTCCAAGCTCATGAAAAGTACATAGAGAATAAATAGAAGCTCTCTAACTGGGCTCTAAATCACTTAACCTCTTAATCTCATAATAATCCAGAGCCTATGGTGTCAGTGGAACACAATGACATTCATTTTCTTTGGGAATAAGCAGGGTGACAGCTGTATGGTGAGAGTAGGAAACTGCATAACTGACAGTTTGTACAGCAGACTAGAATTATCACATCTAAATGAACAATGTTGAGGGTCAAATCCTTTAGAACTTGGCGCTGGCCCTAGACTCCTTGGAGAGTTGCCTATGATCAAAGCAAGCAAGCTTGAGAAGATCGACTCTGGTGTGGAATGACTGGTTTGAGTCAGTGTGCTACTCCACGGACTGGAGAGGAACCAGGAGATGCCAGTTTGGGACTCCAGCCCAGGGCTAAGTTGACCTTCAGGGGAGCGGGCAGCGCAAAGTCTTGTCTACCCCCAGTGTCACCCATACTGCTGTTCAGGAGTGCTCCAGCTCAGAGCCTGGAAATGGGCCCTAGGTCAATGTGCTCCAAGATGCAAGAAGTACCTGCTGTGCTTACCATGGAGTCCCTAGGGGCAGGCAGCAGATGTTCAGTAAATCCTTGTTAAAAAAAATGATCTGCACTACTGAAAAGTCAGGACATGGTCCAGAAGTGCGAGCCCTCCAACCAGCTAGCTGTTACTGGGATTCTCCCTGCTGGCCTAAGAAGCATGGCATCTTCTGTGAAGATGCATCAGAGTTGGTGCTTCGTGGACTTTCCTCATTAAGTGTTTAATTCACGTTCCATTTTAAAGACCATGGCCAGAGATAGCTTACACAAAATTAGAGCTAGAGCTGGCGGTATGGTATGGGCCTGTTCTAACTTCTTGTGAAAGGCCTTGAGACATTTAGTATCCCTTCTCATTGCAAGGAACAGTGTGAACTTCAGGGAGCAAACTTACAAACTGCTTTTGTGTCAGACAAGGTTGGGTGAGTACAGATGGCTCAATCGTCTAGGAAAACCAAAAAAGGGAGCAAGGCAGAAACTTCCATTCATGATTCAAGTCAAAGCCAAGGGCAGCTGCAGAGTTATAAAAAGAAGGCAAAAGACTAATGGGATTGACTCCTCCCACCTTCTCTCAGCCAAAGCAGCAATGAAGATTCACGACTACACATTAATTAAAGGCTGCACGCACGTGCCTGGATACGATATTGGTACTTGGAAATGTAATAGCCAGTAAAGGACAGATTCCTTGACAATCTAAACAAGTGTTGTAACCAATACTTAAATCCTCATGGTTTTCTTTTCAGAAACACTACTTTTCAGCGCCAAGAGCAGGCACACGATAAGTTGGCAGTGTTTCTGCATTTGGGGAATTCGATACGTTTCTCACAGGGGAGTCACACCAACATTATAAAATCATGTAACTAAAATTATCTGGAAAAGCAGTCTTCATGCACCAAAGGATATTGCTCTCAATTCTAATACTGCATTAACAAGACCCTGCAATATTTCTCAGTGCTAATTTAGAAGACAGACACGTGTGCTGGTGGTGGCGGTGGGGGCAGGCGAGATAAATGTACTCACTGAATCAATCACACAAACCTCGGCTGTATCATAAATGCCAAGGGTAAGCCATCAAAAGAACACCACGGAACCGCTCCCCGCAGCGCTAGTAAATTGGAATCAAAGACGCCTCTTCCTTCCTCTCACCATCCTCGCACTCTTCCCGCCAGCCAGGAAGAAAGGGCTCCTTTCTGCTCTTCCAGCCGCCCCACCACCCCCAGACCAGGCGCCTGGCTAGAGGCTAACTCAATAAAGGTGCAGCCTTTGTCCCACGGGTTCCCGGGCCATCTCGCTACCTCCAGTCTCTGAAAACAGCCGCAAGCGCGCGCAGCTCTTCCCCAACTTGCTCACCTTCGTCCGGCAGGGCAGGGCACGGGTTGCAGCAAGCACGAAGCTGCCCCCAACCCGACACAGGACACAGCGGCAGCCCGCTCCTCTCCTAAGTTCCAGCAAGCACATCCGCGCCTCCCGCGCAGGCCCGCCCCGCCCCGCCCCGCCCCGCCGCCCGCCGCAGCCCATTGGCTGCTGCCCCCCCCCCCCAGCTGCCCGTGCCTGACAGGTGCTCCCGCCAGATGCTCCTGCCAGATGTTCCCAGCTGCAAGGAGCTGGGGTAGACAGTAAAGCCAGGGATGCCATCTTCCCCTTCCTGCCCACACACGCATATTTCCCTATTTAGACTCTCAAGACTTAGAAAGTTCCTTTTAACCCTACTGGTGCGAGGGGTGCGATGGGCGGCCCGCAGACACAAAGCCTTTGCAAGGCCCAGATAAAGCAGAAAGCATTCACAGCATAGAGAAATCTAAATAGCTGGATTCCAAAAGGCAGCAGCTAGCCAGTATTCCTCACCTTCCAATCCACATAAAGCACACAATAGCAGCCACCTCTACTCACAAGTGTGATCCCTGCCTCTCTTAAAGCACCTCTTATTTACAGCTGCCTGGACTCCAAGACCACATTGAGGCTCAGACAGGGTCATCTCTAGCTGACAGCCCCTTCCCTCATATTCATGGAAGCAGTAAAGTGTCTAGTTGGCCAAGTGACAGCATTTTCAATGTGTGCAGCCTACCACTGGCCAAAGTAAGGGTCTCAAAGGAATACCGGGGATCCTCTGCTGATCGTATTGTGTGTGTTCAAAGTACTCCTTTTTCTGTTTCTGGGTGTGAATCAGTTATTTTTATTTATTTATTTATTTATTTATTTATTTATTTATTTATTTATTTATTTATTTTTTTGTCTTTTTGAGACAGGGTCTCACTATGCAGTTCAGGCTAGCCTGAAGCTCACTTTGTAGCTCAGGCTGGTCTCGAACTCACAACAATCCTCCTGCCTCAGCCTCCCGAGTGCTGGGATTACAGACATGCGCCACCACGCCCGGCTGTGAATCAGTTATTTGACAGGCCAACTAAAAAAGTGAAAAAGGCAGAGGGCCTTGGCCACATTTCTACTATTTTTAAAAGCTCATGCAGTCCCTTTATAGGGAAAGTGACAGAAAACAGGAAATACACATGTGGGGAAAAAAACCAGTAAGTGTGTAACTAGATTTTGTTTGGGTTCGGTAAAACAACCCACAGGTGTTTGGTGAACTTTTTAATGGCTTTTTTTTTTTTTTTTTTTTTTTAAGGTATGTATTTGGTACAGGGTTTCACTATACAGCTTGGACTCATAGTGATCCTCCTGTTTTCAGCCTCCCCAGCTCTGGGATTACAGGTGTGCACCTTCGTGCTCCATCTTGGTGCCTGGGGATTGAACCCCAGTCCCTGCACTTGACTAAGCAGGCATGTAGTCTGCTGAGCTCACTGGCCCTAATGTCCACATCTTAAAATATGCCCAAACATGTATTTACTTGTTCAACAATTATGAAATGCCTCCTAGTGCTAGGTTCTGTGCTGACAATTTTTGATTAGGCTTTTCTGGTTAACTATTGTCTTTCTAGAAAATACACAGTTTAATTCATAGTGCATCTAAATTTATGGTGAATGCAACTCCATTATTTCAGTGAACCGCTATGACGGCCACAAATGTTTGGACCACAGCCCAGACTGGACGTGGGGCTGGGGTGGATCTGAGGCTTGGGGTTCAACAGCCAGGGCAGAACTGCGGAGTCTGGAGGTGAGCCAACTTTGCAGGATTATACTTGAAAGGCCTCCTCCTTCCTCACACACAATTCTAGAAAGCTCGGTGGTGTGACTCTGCTTATTGCAGGGTGGCAGCAGCAAATCAGATAAGCAAATCTAGATGCCCACAGGGTGACAGCACAGTGTGACAGCTGAGGTCTGCTGGCAGGGAAGGCATAGATGACAAGTCTTGACAATGCCACTTTCTACTGCTTTCTCAACTTGTGCCCCTCTCCAACTTCCTGCCACCAGCCTAGTTCTAGCCACCACCTTGAGCAGTTCCTTGCTTCTTTTCTTGTCCCTAACAGGTTACATGCTCACGGCAGTTGCTCTGCAAAAAGATCACAAATATGAGCATCCATACTCCTGCTCTGAAACTCCCTCAGGGCCTCTCACTGCACTGGAAATGGAGTCCACTGCTACCTTCAGGATTTCTGAGGTCACCTGGCCATGGTCCTTGGTGCTCTTCTCCAGCCACTGCTGCACCAGGCTCTTGGGGCTGCAGTCTCATCTTCTTCCCAGCCATGAAACACACAGAGCTACTGCCACTTCAAAGCCTTGGCATAAGCTGTTCCCTCCTCAGAAATGCCTTTCCTTGCTCTGTTTACCTGGCCAATCCCTCTCGATCTTAGTCTGGGCCAAATGCTGACTCCGTGGAAAATCCTCCAGGCCAGCAGCACCCTGTTCCTGCTTGGGGCTTCGGGTCCTACAGCCTGGCTCCATCTCTGCAGGGCCAGATGAGCCTCTGGACAAACTCTAGATGCCCAGGATCAGATGAGCTTTCTGAGATGACAATGCTCTGTGCTGTGGTGCTTAGCACAACAAAGACATGCTGTCCACGGTTTTCTAGGGAGAGGATGGTTGCAGGCGCCACACCGGGACTGGCCTGGATTCTGCCTTGTGTGCTGCTTGCTGCTCAGGGCTGACTTTAATACGCAGCCTTCCTCTGTACTGAACTACAACCATGCATGCAGCAGCACCGGGTGAGCACCTAGCAAATCATCGAAGCTGGTGGTCTGTGGGCTGCTTCCTGCCCCACTGAGAGCAGTAAGCAATTTTCCCACAGATCATAAGCACACAGAACATTCATTAATGTTTAAATTTAGTGTGCTAATACTTTTTCTACTTTTTAAATGAGTGTGTGATTAGCATGGAATACTTTGATGATTTAAAGAATAAACTTCCAGCTGGCAAACACCTGCTGCTGAGTGAAGGCCCAGATCCAATGTCGCCTCCTCTGTGAGGCTGCCCCTCCTTCCCCTGGGCTTGCCACCCCTGGCTTGTGTTCACCTGCCCATCGTTCTGCTTTGGCAGCAGGTGCTATTAAAACATTTGTCTTTGTCTCTGAGTTCCACCAGGGCTGAGTCCCTAACATCAGGTCACTACCTACACAGGGCTGGCAATACACAGATGTTTAAGAATAAAGTAATTTTTAAGAAAAAAATTAGTTTGTAGAAAAAGTTTTGGATATATGTGAAATTCTGGTAGCTAATTCTGACAGCTCATTCTCTGATAAATAAGGTAGTCATTGGTGTAATAACTGTTATAAGGTGCTCTCTATTCTTTTTTCATTCTAAAAACTAAAATATCCCTTAAGAAATTCACTTTAAAAGTCCTTTATAAAAAGCTTAATAAAAATATGTCAAAAGATCACCAAATTTTTAAGCCATCCTACTTCCTAATTAGAATGAGGTATCACAGTTTATTTTCATGATATATTTAAAAAAACCAAGACATTTGTCTTTCTCTTGTCCATACAAGCCAAATTGAAAATTCAACCAGCATACCAATAATCTATGATGTCCCCAAGTAGCACAGAAAAATCAATTTTATTTCTTTTAGACCTACACTTAAAGTGGATAATAACTGCTATAATGTGCAACAGACATAATCCAATTTCAATTCGTTTGATTACATGAGTATAAACATTAAACAAGAATGTCATGGGATTGCTTAACTCATTAAAGAACACAGCATTATAATTTGCTCCTGGAAAACATGTTACTAGAAAATATAGAAATACGAACTCGAATTGTCCTTACACATCACCCACAAGGTCTTTATATTGCCTGAGCCCAAGATAAAAACAGCTTTGAATAAGAAGCCACTTCAAATTTCCCTGGAATCTAGAAAGCAAGTCCGGCTGATCCCTTCAACACCGGAGACTACAGGCAAGCATCCCTTTGTGTCGCACCGCACCAGGCACAGCCACACCCAGGCCAGCAGCTCCTAAGTTACAGGGTACATGGGGACGGGCACAGTGAAGGTGCCAGGGTCTCAGCCCGAAAGCATGACTGGGTAGGTCTGGAGCAGGTCCTGCTAAGTGAACTAAGGCTGTGGCGGCAGGGGCTGTGGACTGTACACTGTGGAAGCTGTCTCCAGAGAAGGGCGCCCTGCGCATGGCGAAGGACAACAAATGACAACAGAACACTGTAGACCCTTCTGCATCCCCTTGCGCTTGGAACCCTGAGGAGGCAACCGTGCTTGTTCACTGGCCCCCAGCTTGGCACTGAGCATTTATTTAGTTCATCTGTAGCAAAGAGCCATTAACCCACACTCACACCTACAGGTCACACAGGACCCTACTAAGAGCACCAACAGAACAGGTAGGACATGAGGGTAGGACCCTAAGGTGCCTCATGACCTTTTAAACTTCATGTGCTAAACTTCACTCTCCAGGGATCAGTTAAAATGTAGATTCTGGTTTGTAAGCTCTGGGACAAAGCCTATATTCTAAAATCTCCCAGGTGATATCCCTGGTCTTACTTAGAGTAGCAAGAACCCAGATGCAAATTATCCAAAGCATACTCAAGAACATGACTAATAGGAAAAAAAAAAAAAAAAAGATTTCAATTCAGATCTACAATGATCCTGGACAATCAAAGCCAAGGACTTGTACATAAGAGTAACATTTCCAGCTTATTTGACAGGACTGGGTCCCTGATGGCACTATGAGGAAGACTCTGTGTCATGTATTGTATTTGTACAAGAAAGCCCCCATAGTCTCATGAAATTGGTCAGACATTGCAAAGTGTGGCTTGCATTCACATTAGGACGTGACCTTTATCTGAAAGACCTCCAGATTTTACCAGCCTATCTCTTTAAATCAGCTCTCAAAGACAATCCTAAAAAGAAAACAAAAAAAGTCTCCTGCCCAATGGCCTGGAGTTTTCATGTTCTCCCCTATAAAACCAAAGGCTATTTATAATACATGTGTACAACAAAAGTCTTTGTATGCGAAAGGCTTCCAAGCCCCAGGCAGGCAGCGTAGCTCATTTCCTTTATGCAATATTCCGCAGACAAAACCTCCCACTAGACCAAAGGTTGTGGGTGATTCGCTGGACTTCTGTTTCAAGAGGTTCAACCCCACCCTCCACCGCCGGCACTCAAGGCCCCAAACTGCCAGCTGGTGGGGGTGGGGATGAGCAAAAATCATTACTCTCTAAGACTCAGAATCCAATGGTGCTTTCCTCATAAAATATTCAGCCCCTCCCATCCAGCCCTCTGGCTTTTCTCCCTGGGAGGCAGAATTGCAGGGAAGGGCAGGAGCACTACAAGCTGAAGGATGAAAACAGTCATAGGGGAATGCAAAAGAAGGAGCAGATAGTGGGTGACTGGCAACTTCCATGACGGCAGCTACAGAAAAAAATGTTTGTATTTATGCACCAGAACCCCGAGTTCCAATGGTTCTGAATCCACGGTTGAGAAGGAAGCAGGCAGAGGCTAGCAAAGTGAAGCCAAGGGGGGACAGTCATATTTTCCCTCACCTCCAGCCTATCACTGGTCTGCTTTTGCTTTAATAACTTGGCCTCTTTCAGAATGTCATATAAATGGGATGGTACAGTATATGACTTTGGGCATCTTGCATTTTTCACTCAGCATAACTGGTGATTGTATTGGGAGTTGGTTTCTTTTCATTGTTGAGAATTTCAATGTAAGAATGCACCACAGCTGATCCATCTAGCAGTGGATGGATATGTGTATGCTTTGCTCCCAGTTTGGGGCAACTGTAAATGAATCTGATAATCAGAACACTGAACCTCAATTTCTGCAAGTTTGAAACATACTTTACCCAAGAAAATACTTTGATTTTATAAGCACAAGGAAGATGCTCAACATCATTAGTCATGGAGAAAATGCAGATTTAAACCATAAAGAGTTACTGTTTCACATATTTTAGAATGCTACACGTAGCAACAATAAAAACTCAAAACAAAATTCGATAGGTAACACTGTGTCTCAGTTATTTTTCTCTTTGCTGGGACAAAATACTCGAATTTCCCAAGGGAAGGTTTATTTAGCTCAGTTAGTGGAGGTTTCAGTCCATACTTGGCTGGCTCCAAGGCAGAGTGGCACGTGGTAGAGGGCAGCATTTCATGGTGGCAGAAAGCAGCAAACAGCAAAGGGAGAAGCAGCCGGTAAGGCTGCTCCCAAGCCTCTCTCCCCTCCTTACACTGTAATGCAAATTATCTTCCCCAGGGCTGGCATAGTGCTCACATCCATAATCCCAGCAGCACTCACACTCATAATCCCAGCACTAAGGAATTAATCACAGATTCTGGAAGCCATCCTATGACTGCATGAGGCTTTGGGGGAACAACTAGACACAAACCATAACACACTGATACCTGGCAAGGATCCTGAGCAGTAGCTGAACTCTCTCTTAGCTGGCAAGGCTGCAGTGCAGTAGAGCTACCTCAGACTGCTTTGATAGTTTCTTAAACATATGGCTACTGCACAATGCAGAAATCCTATTCCTAAGCATTTATTTAGGAGAAGTGAAAACTGAGGCTCACATAAAAAGCTTCCTTCATGGGTCATGAGTAAAATCCCTTTTAAGATGTGCAGACAACCGCCTCTTGATGGATTTCCTAAAACTTTCCCCCCTCACTTTTCCATATTCACAAATTTGGGCACATAAAGCATCTTTAAAAACACAACTAAGAGTTCACAAAATAGAACCACTTAAATGTCTCGGTGGTTCTAAGTCTCCATTCTCAGGCCCTTGTGATTGAGGCTGAGTCCCCAAGAAATGCTAGAGAAGCTGAACTTAGTATTATTACTGCCAGCTCCTAGAAGCATGCAAAGGAACAAGCCGGAGTTTTGAGTTCTGCCAGTTCTTACTGATACTCTTCTCCTTGTCTCTACTTTGCTTTTCCTAGGCCACCTTGTACCCCCCCAAAAGATACCAGCTATACCAGAGTACTACAGAAATTAAAGCACATATACTTTGGACGAGCATTGTGACCCTTCAGTGCTGAATTTAAGCAGACAGCTTTTATTGCTGCTGGTATCCATCCCATCTTCACAATCAGCTGGAAGTCCCTAATTTGAAGGCCAGTGTGTGATGTTGGGAGGCTGCAAGAGAAGAGTCGCTGCCGCTGTGGCCTGTGCATGTGTACAGCCTCCTCCGCCCTTGATCCCTTGCTGCCTCCTGCCTGCTGGGTGGGGACTGCTTCTCTTCTGCCAGGCCCAGCTGCCATGCTGCTCCGCTTTGGAAACAGCAAACCATGGACTGAAGTCTCTACAACCTGTGAGCCAGAACAAATCTTTTTCCTTTAACACATCGATGTTAGATATTTTTTCCCAGTAACTAACCTAGAGGAGAGAGGTAAATTCTCAATCTCGAAGTCTACTTTGATGACTTCAGACTGTACTGATGATAAATTAAATGAATTCATGACTTATTAAATAGAAAATGTCTGTTTAAAAACTCCTGATATATTCAGACAACTAGATCAGTAATTCCAAACTCAAATCATCTTAGAAGTTGAAGGAATTTTCCACAAGGGAGCTAAATTACTTATCTCAAGCAAAATTCCTTAGTCTTAAAGAGTAGGGGTTAGACCAAATTTGTCCTTTTAATTAAGGTTCTCTAATTTTCTAAGAGCTGCTATTGCTCAAGGGCTCATTATCTATAGAGAACATCTTAATTCCAGGCCCATGTGTGAGACTCCTTAGGCTTAACTTTCTTCAAAAGTAAAAGTGTTTATTTTTTCTTTTTTTGGTGGAACTGGGGATTGAACTCAGGCCCTTGAGCTTGCCAGGGAAGCATTTATTCCACTGAGCCATCTCCCCAGCCCCAAGGTTCTCTAATTTTAATATCCACTTTTTGTACCTATATATTGTTTCATTTATTCCTGCACTACTTTTCTGTATTTACTAGATATATATTTAACCATCTCTTTATTTATTTGCTTATTTATTGCCCGAGTCTCACTGTATAGCTCAGGGTGGCCTCAATTTGAAAGTAATCCTTCTGTCTTAGCCTTCCAATTATAGGTATGTGCCATCACATTCAGCCACTAATTAAATTTTCAGTATAAAAAAACCAGGACTGCCTACCACCTCTCAGTGTGTGTGTGTGTGTACATACTTTTTTGATACAGGGTCTCATTACACAGCTTGGACTCATAGTGATCCTCCTGTCTCAGCCTCCCTAGTGCTAGGATTACAAACATGCACCACCATGCCTGGGGTTCCGGGGCTCCACAGCACATCTGGGGTTATGGGGCCAGAATGCCATGCAGTACAGCAGATTGAACCTGGGTCCCTGTGCTAGCCAGGCAGGCGCTTATGCTGATCTGTCTCCCCTCAGACCCAGGGCTGCTATCTTTTAATCCCCACAGAAGCAGTGATCCTTCACATTTCAGTGGGCTTGTGCAGCCAGGTGTTGCACGGAAGTGTAATTTCCCCTTGGCCTCTTCTCATATTTATAAAATGCAGATAATAAAACTTATCCCTGAAGTTTGTTCTGAGGACCAAAATAAAAACAAAACAAACAAACAAAAACAACAGCAGATCTAATTTAAGTAGCACAGTGCCTGGTGAATAGGAGATACCCAAATATAGCAGCTGATGTTCCTACTCAGTGGAGCTGAAATTCTGCAGTGAACCCTACGGTGGACACTTGGCAGGTCGTCTGTCCGGGCCCTTGTCTGGCAGTCATCACTCTACTACAACAAGCCAACAGTGGTCTCCAGCTGGCGCTTTATATGAGGTGGTTCTCACACAGCTAATCCAATCAGGATGGATTAGCCGCGGTCTCTGTTGGGTTACACTCTTTCCCTTCAGGAATTTAGCCAAGAAACTCCAATACTGGCAGGAAAAGAGAAGTACACAGTCTTTTTTTTTGTTTACTATACAAAACTAAGAATTAGGGAAAAGGATGAAAACAAGGAAAAAATAAAACAGAGCAGTGTATCTTGACATGGTGTCAGCCCCTATTCTGTCTCAGGATTCCATAAGGTAATCAGATTGACCCTTGCTTTAAAATTGCTCAGATCGATTTCTGTTGCTTGTGATCAATGATCTTCATGTTAGCCCACTTTCTGCCACTACTGTGAAACAGACGCTCATCAATCGATGAAGAAGAACCTGGCTCCTGCTCTTGGAGGTGCTGGCCCCTGACTGGCTCCCCTGTGGCAGGCCTGGGGTGAGGCAGCATGCTGTGGCAACATGCACGACAACCTTGTGCCCAAGAAGCAAGAGAGAGCTGGTGTATCCCAGTCCCTTTTCAAGGCACAGCCCTGTGACCTAAGGACTGCCTACTCGGCCGCGTCTTTTAACTTTTCATCCTCTCCCAAACCTCAGGGCTACAGACCAACACATGAGCCAAACCAAGGCAATCTGTCAGCACGCATAACCTCCAGGGCGCCAACAGCATCCACTGCCAGTTGGGGTGGCGACATCCGTAGCCTATGTTCATGTACAGACTCCCAAAAGAAAAGTGGTACTTAGTCAAGGAACTGAAATTTAGCGTATTAGAGTTGAAGACTGCAACCCACCTAAAGGCAGGTTGAAGAAGAGCCTTATGAAAAGGGTTTATGGCGGGATCTCTCCCCTTACAGCTGTGGGGTCCTGTCACAGGACCCCTTTTACTTTACCTCCTGAGCCTCAGTTTCCTCTAAAGTCTTCAGACAAGTATGGTAACAACAGTAACAGCAGTAATGCGTACCTATTATTTATCAGCAGCTCACAGCAGGAAAACAAGAATTCTCTAAATATTAGAAATGAGGGAATCTGATAGAATTGGTGACATGGGCGAAGGAAGAGTTGAAAAGCAAATGGAACAGCAAGGTTCTCAGACGCTAGCAATAGCAGGAGCCATTGCAGTTCTCAGGCTGAAGAGTCCAAGGGGAGGGAACTGGTAGAACCCGCCTCAGTGGGCTAGGGCCAAGTCATGCCATTAGTGACATGTTGTGAAGGTTTATATATCGTATCAGTAACTAAGGACTCAGCAGGAAGACAGGGTCCTTATTTTGTAAACGTCCTTATCCTGCACAAGAGGGGGGCACCAAGATAGTGTGAGTGCTCCACCTGCCCTGGGAGGGGGTGCGGTAGTCTGCTTATGATGTAAGGGAGCAAAGCAGGCTTGTTCTTTCCTGCTTTTGGCTCTTACTGCTTTTGCTGTCTTCAGCTGCCTTGAACGGATGCCCCTGTGCCATGTACCCTTGCCTTGGAGTTGACTGAGTATGGACTGAAACCTCCACAAACTGTGAACTACAAAACCCTTTCCTTCCTTAATTTTGGGTGTCAGGTGCTTTTTTCAGCAAAGAGAGAAAAGTACCTAAGGCACTTGTGTGGAAATAGCTGCCGCTCTGAGGAAGCCCAGCTGCTGCAGGTGATGCAACCCAAGACATAAGAGGTGCTGCAGCTTCCTCTTCCTCCAGCGTCTCCTACTGGCTGAATCCAAGCTAAGGCTGGACGTGGTCTGCAGGGCCAGAAGCCAGCAGTAGGGACAGAACTGAGGGCCACAGGACCAGGCACTGGTCCAGTCTGCTAGACACTGTTGAGGGCTTTTGACAAGAGTCACTCATAACTGCTTGGAGGCTGCATACAGAGAAGGGTAAGTAATCTCCCCAGAACACAGTGGTAGTGGAGGGTTTCTAATTTTATGGATATACTCTGCTCCATCCAGTGCAGCAGCAAACAAAAATAAAAGGCTGCACTGTTGAAGACACCATGTATCTGTTGTTTGATGATGCAAACGTTTTAAACATTTAGTATGCAAACACTGCATGTAGGCTGTTCACCTAAGGGTATGTACCCAGTGTTCTTGGTCATCCTGAACACACAGCTATGAACTACGGCCCTCTGTATTCAGAATCTTTTCCTAAAAGGGAGCTTATCCTTCGTAAGCACAGTCAGGGGGTCCGCAGAAATAGTTCTCTACTCTTCCTTCAGCTGATAACTATTACATTTCAGATACTGTATAATGGTGAGTATTCAAGAAATGCCCATTTTTTCCCCCAGTTATCTTTCCTGTATAACAGATACTACAAACCTTGATGCTGGGGAAACCTGACAGTGTAAGAGCCTAAGGGAAGCACATTTCAGTAACTACCTGTCAGCGGGTGACACCCCTATGTCACCCCCCCACAACCGTGGCAGACATGACTAATAGATCACAGATCACCCACCCTGGTGTTGGTCCCAGAGTTCTTCACAAATTTGGACCATAATCTCCTTACAACATTATACGAGCCAAGGTACTTTCTATCCTGTAATAGGACAAAAATATTCTAAGTATAACAGAGACTGTTTTATGAACAAATAAGGCCAGCATTT
The DNA here is from genome assembly GCA_004027165.1 of Ctenomys sociabilis. Classification (NCBI taxonomy): domain Eukaryota; kingdom Metazoa; phylum Chordata; class Mammalia; order Rodentia; family Ctenomyidae; genus Ctenomys; species Ctenomys sociabilis. The sequence continues at coordinate 74,602 of PVKA01007699.1, forward strand.
TAGATTCTGAAAGTACATAATGAAGATATTGAGAAATCACGAATCCTTTTGTGAAAAAAAAAAAATGGCTTGGATGTTTCTTGCTTTGTATCTTTTATTATTACCTTGCCAATTATATAATTATTATTCTTTATAGTCTTATTAACTAGGAAGATTTATTATCTAGAGGATTTGTCACTAAATACCTAGGATTTAAGGGGTACTAATATTTATTGGAATTCATGAACACTAATATATCAGGTTCTATATGTTAGTGGAAAGATATAATGTCAGCGAGTGCAGCAGAGGGCCTGCAGGTCCATGTGCCTCTCCCAAGATGAACAGTGCGTGAATGAATGTGCTCTATGTGACACGAGGCTCCAGCGGAGGCTGCAGAGAGAAACACACCCAAACGTCTGAAGACCTAGGACGCCACATCACGTTATACATCATTTTGGGAGAAGACACAGTTCTCTGGCAACGAACTATTCATCCATGAAATGAAACAACCCTTCTAGGAAAGGATGATAAATTATTTCATAAACATTGTATGTTTTTAACTTCACTGGGAGAAATTAACAGAGGAGGTGCTCAGCCACCCTGGGGGGGCAGGCTCTGTCACTAGCCACAGCGCCCAACAGTGCGGCTGGAGGCTGAGGGGCTGAGCAGGGCAGGGAGGAACAGGCTCTCTACAGGGGGCCCCTTAGTGCCCAACTGCCTGTGCCCTTTCACTTATAATCTCGCAGGCCTGACGCAAGGAAGTGCTTAAGTTTGTCTCTAGACAGAGCACACTGAGGCAGAGCAGGTGTGATCCCAGAATCCACCACAAAGCGAGGCAGAGCCTAGAATCACTGTAAGGCTCCAGAGCTCCTTCCAGCACCCCACACCATCATCTGCACCACTCTGAGGGAGAGCGAGCCAGGTGCAGAGGATGGAGGAACAAGGCAGGTGAGAAATGACCTGGAGCAGCAGGGGTCCCCACCATGCTAACTGTAGGAGGTCTAACAATGACCCCAGAGACTGCCCCCATCCCTGGAAGCTCTAAGTCCATCCTTAAACAAACAAACAAACAAACAAAAAAAGGGCTTTAGAGACATGACTATGCTGAACCTTCGGCTTTAGACATGTGAGGATTGTCCAATGGGCACTGAATCCAATCCCAAGTGTCCTGAGAGCCACAGAGAAATGACTTGCTGGAAGGGCAGAGGCCAATGTGAAGACGGGCTCAGGGACTGGTGTGCTGGGCCTTAGCCAAGGAGTGCCAGCAGTGAGCGGGGCTGGCAGGCTGAGGAATGGCTGCCCTGCCGGCATCAGCAGGTTCCAGCTGCCCCGAATTCCTCCCAGGGAGAGCTGGGTGGAATTTGCCACCTGCAGACTGTGTGCAAATAAATTCTGTTGTCTGAGAGAAAGACTGCAGTCATTTGTGGTAGCAGCTCCTGGACATAAACACACTGACCTGCTGAAGACAAGCTGTGAGTTGCTGCCAGGCTCCCCTCAGCTTCCCTGAGGGGGACACAGCCCTGTCCTGGACAGAGATTTGAACTCTTTTTTTCTGAAGCCACCCTTACTTGCCCTTTGTTTGGGTGGTCATCAGCAGAAAACAGGGGTGGCGTCCACAGTGACAAGGTAGTCAAGGAGCCAAGCACTGGTCCACAAGTCAGAATGCAAAGTTTCAGAGAAAGAGAGAGCTCACTCCACTTCTTTTAGATTTGCTTTTGTTTCTTGAGACAGGGTCTGGTTAGGTCGGGCTGGCCTTGAGCTCGGGGTGACTCTTCTGCCTCAGCACCTCCAATGCTGTGAATACAGACATGCACTATCATACCGGGCTTTCAACCACTTCTTTTATTTTATTTTATTTTATTTTTTGTCTTTTTGAGACAGGGTCTCACTATGCAGTTCAGTCTGGCCTTAAGCTCACTTTGTAGCTCAGGCTGGTCTCGAACTCACAACAATCCTCCTGCCTCAGCCTCCCGAGTGCTAGGATTACAGGCATGCGCCACCACGCCTGGCTTAAA
>PVKA01007700.1:0-76584 GCA_004027165.1 Ctenomys sociabilis
ATAATTATTGAATCTTTGATATAATTCAGCTATAAAAAAACCTGTAAATATAATTTCATGTATGCACCTTGTACAGTACCAAAACGTTATGAAAACAGTTTGCAATGTATTAATTCATCGATTCTGTATGGTTAAGGTGTCTTGAAACTGTCTGATTGACATTTGTATTTTAATAAAATAAAAATAAATGGAAAAAAAAGATTAAAAAAAAATAAAAAGTAAAGATGAGTGAGTTGTATGCTTTATTCAATAATAGCATTCACCTGTTTTCCTTTGCTAGTGAATCATTTCTGACAGCTAGTGTTCTATTAATGCTGCATCTTTAAATCAGAGTTTGTAGTCCACCAAACATCACGCGTTAGATAGCACCAAATTTCTTTCCTTCACAACAAACCTAAAAAGACTCATGTTTGTACTAGATCTCCAGATCTTATCTTTAAGCCTCAACCTATAGTTCCAATCTCCTCTCCATCTATATTTCTTTCTTTAATGATCTCATTAGATTTATAAATCTCATCTACAAGAAGCTAATTTCTAAATGTGTAACACCCAGTTCATACATCTTCACCCCAATTCCAGACTAATGTTCTCATTGGATATTTAGTAAACCTGTTTGTGTTTTTGCTTTGTTTTGGTTTTTGTTTGTTTTCTTTTGTTTTGCTTTGTATTTTAGAGAAGGATCTATAGGATATTCACGGTCTCACTACTAGATCAGACCTGCACTGATCCACCTGTTTAAAGCCTCCCAAGAGCTGGGATTACAGGATGTGCCAACATGCCCAGTCACAATTGCTGTCTCAGTGTGCCCCAGGGATGGGCTGGCACAGCAGGCCCCAGAGAACAAACCCCCAGCCCCTGTGCCTGCTTGCAGTTGCTTTAAATTCACTAAGCTATTTCGCTGACCCTAAAGTAACAAATCTGCATTTTATTTTTTTGTTTTCTTGTTTGGGGGATTTTTTTTTTAACTTTTAGGGAATGGTCTACAAGGTGCTCAGGGTCTCACTACTAGATTGGACCTGTAGTGATTCTCCTGTTCACAGCCTCTCAAGTGTTGGGATTACAGGTGCGCGCCACCATGCCCACTATTCCTGTTAAAGATTCAATGCCTATGCCCCTCCAATTAACATGTTAAAAAAAAAAACCTTAACACTACAGTGACTCTATTTGGAGATATGATCTCTAAGAAAATAATTAAGTTTAAGTGAAATCAGAAAGGATGAGCTCTAGTATGACAAGATCAATGTCCTTTTTCAAAATAAATTCTAGATTGCTTTTAGCCTTTTACTCTCACATTGAACCCAGAAAAGAGACCATGTAAAGACATTTAGTAAAATAATCCGGATTTAAATAGACAAATGTCTTTTGTTCTCCCTAACATGTGGAATCTAAAAGGGAAATGATAAAAGAAATGTAAAATGAGGATAAGAGGAAGTGAATAAGGTGGGGAGATAATAAAAGCTGATAGTTGGAGATGAATATAATCAGAATGTATTATACATATTGAAAGCAAAAAGAGTGAGACTAGGTGGAGGAATAAGATGTGAATGAAAATGATCACCAGCAGTATAAAATGTACCCAGTTCAACAGAAACAGCAATTTCACGCTGTAGTCACCAAGTTGACATCTTTGATTTGCATGAAGGGAGAATAAACAGAAGGAAGTTATTGTTTGGAAAGAGAGTCCCTTTCCATAAGAACATCAGAAACAGCTTTCTGATCTCCTTTCTCTCCTTGTAAAAGCTTATAACCCATTAGAACCTGCTTCTAACTCACTAGGCCTCAAACTTTTCAGAATTAAAAACTTGTTTAAGGTTGCCTGTTTCTGTCTTTTCTTTAACACTGTTCTGTAGTATGACATGACATTTACATTAAGCAAGTGAATGTAATGATTGGCTTTCTCTCTACCTGGGTGGGTCATCTCTACAAATGTTTTTAGTTATGTCCATTTTTTCAGCATTTCCTTTATTTCAGAAGAACTTCACTGTGCTGATGGTTGATACTCCCCCTCCTCTTCAGCAGCTCCACAGCTGCAATTTTCTGTTGCTCAGCCAGAAGTTGCTGAAGTGCCTCTGTAGACATTCCTCTGAGTGTTCCTACACCAGTTCCTCAATACAACCACTATCTACTTTCAAACCTATGGATTCTCCTATAGTGACATCATCATCATCACCCACAGGGTCAACTGAAGTTTCAGGCTCCCTTATACAACCTTGAAAGTCACTCTCCTATATACTTTTAGGACACACGTTCTTCCAAGCAGATCTCAGTGTCTTCAGAGAGACATTGGACCATGATTTCTCAATTAACTCCACACAGAAAAGGATGTTGTAATGTTCCTTCCTGAACTCTTTAAGGGTCTTTGTATCTGAGATTATCTAGAAATACCTCAGAAGAAGTTCCTTGGTGTATAGCTCCTTAAAGTTAACTATCACCTGCTGGTTCATAGTCTGCAGTAGATGAGTGCTGTTAGGTGGAAGGAACTCCGCTAAGAGCCATGACATTCTTCAATCTATTCTTCCAAATCTCATGGGTGAGCAGCAGCATTGTCTATAATGAGGAGAGCCTTGAGTGGTGAATCTTTGCTCTCTAGATATTTCTTAATGGTAGGACAGACAGCCTCACTGATCCACTTTAGAAAATGTATTCTTGCTACCCAGCTTTTTTCTTTGAATCTCCACATGATTCCTAGACTATTGTTTATGACTTTATGTGTTCTGAAGACTCAAGCCTCAAAATGATAAATCAAGAAGGCTTTTTCTTGAGGTCACCACTCACATTGGCACATAGCAATAAGTTATTCTACCCTTTCTAGGCTTGTGGGCTAGCATTCTCTTCTCTTCTGGGATAATGTATGTTCTCCTGACATTTTCTTCCAGAAAAGGCCTGTCTGATCATAGCTGAAAATTTGATGAGAGCAAAAGCCATGTCTTTGTGTCATAATTCTCAAGTAGTGTATGTAATTTTTCAGCTGTCCTGTATCAGCACTGACTGCATTACCATGCTATGAATCCTAGATCTCATGTGAAAATTGTGAAACTATAGCTTACTGGAATGAAATGGTCCATGATTATCATTCATTGATGGATTATCCTTTACAAGGTCTACATTTATATCCCAGATTTTCTACAAATTATAGACTCAGGCTATGACCTGCCAACTGCCTTTTATTTATCCACACTAATAACAGCCTTTAACTCATCTAAATCTGTCATTATGACTTACTAATTTGAGTTACACCTTTCGTAACATTAGCTTCAATATACACTTGTATTTTTTCTTTGAAGAAAGCAATCTTTTATCTGAAAGATTGTCAAGACAGTGGATTTAAATATGCTGTATATATTAGTTGTATGAACACCACTCTCATATTTATCCACAACCACCTCCTTCTTTTCAATTGTGATTGCATTCTTTGCCTTCCCTTCCTTTTTTAGCTTCTTTTCTAACTCTTTAGAGACCATTGTGATAATGGAAATTGCAGCAGTTAGATAAAACACTGACCAAAATCACAACTACAAAATGCATAACTAGGGACAGACAGATGCTTCTGTGCACTTACATATGCTTTTCTAGAATTGTCAGTCTTTGCTCACAACCACACAAGCAGCAAATGTGGGCCATAACTCAAGATTTTGGTCATAAATTCCATAAAATTCCAATCATAATCTGAGTTGTTTGAATATGAGGCCACTGTATCACTAATCTCTCTTCTTCTATAATATTCTATATGTTTTCCACCTAGACATCTATTTATACCATTAAAATATAACTAGAATCCAACCACTTACCCTATATCACTACTTCCATGGGCCATGCCACTGTCACCTTGTGTGAATTATTGTAATATCCTCATGCCCAATCTCTCCACTTCTATTCTTGTGCCTCAAGGCCATTTTTACAATGCGGTAACTTGTCAACAAAATAATTAATCAGTTCTCTTCCAAAGAACTCAGACCATGAAATTCTGAAGCACTTTTCCAAATCCAAAAATACCAAAGAAAAACATTGAAGGAATATAAAAAAGGATCTACAAAAAGTGTGCTAGGGGCTGCCAGATAGCTCAGCAGATTGAAGTGCCTGTTTAGGCACACACAGGGACGGGGTTTGATCCCTGGTGTACTATGCTGGCCCCACTGCCAAGGTCTTCTTAGACAGCAATTGAGACTGGGAGTGGTGGCACAGGCCTGTAATCCCAGCCCTTGGGAGGCTGAAAAACAGAGGATCACTAAGAGTCTTATCTGTGTAGTGAGACCCTATAGACCATGTACTAAATGTATTTTTTTAAAAAAAAGGTTAGGTGGACAACTGGTAAAATGTAAATGAGATTTGTAGATTGGTTTATATTATTGCATTAATATTAATTTATAGCTTCAATAATTACCCAATGGTCATATAATGTGTAACACTGAGGGAAAGGGTTGCGAAGCATAAAAGAAAAATTTACATAAATTTTTGTAACTGAAATTTTGTAAGACTAAAGCTATTTTAAAAGAAAACCACACTGTGTCCTCCCATTTCATTGACATCTACTAAATAGTTCATCTCTCACTATTCTCTCTCTGTTCCAACTAAAGTTTCCTTTTTCTTATTCCTTAAACAAGCCAGGCATGCTCTTACCTTGGATTTTCTTTTTGGTTCTTTTCCTCTTGACTTATATTCTCACATCAATAATATGGAGCCTTTAGTATCCTAATTCCCAAGACCACCCATGATACCCACATGGCTAATTTCCATATTTCCTTCAAGCCTTTCTTCCTGATGTACTTCTCAGTAGTTCTTGATCATCCTGTGTGGTACTAGAAACTTCAGCCCCACCATAGCCATAGAATTTCTAATCACCTTCCTTTCTCTATTCTGTCTTTCCATAGTATTCTCACTGTTCAAAGTACCACTTAATTTACTTACATAGTATTTTTATTGTTCATTATATGTCACTGTTCAGACATATACTGGTTTCTTAAAAAGTGATAATGTTGTCAGTATGCTTCATGTTGCTTTCAAAGTACCTAGAACAGCCTCTGGGACTCACTGAATTAGTAATTGTCAAATAAATTAATTGTCAGTCTTACACTAAGTTTCACTTAGTTTTGAACATTTTCCTTTTTTTTGACTGCCACTTATACTACCTCTAGTCTTTTGTCTTCTTTCACAATATCTCTTGTCTATAGTATTATAGCCATTCTGATCCACTGTACTGATAAAAATGGTATATTATTAGTAAAAGAAACATAATAGAGCATCCACAGTGAACATTACAGATGATGTTAATATATTAAACATACGAAGAACTATTAAACCAATATGCAAAAGACACATTTTTAAAAATATGCAAAGATAGAAATAGTTAATCCAAGGGCCGGCGGTATAGCTCAGCGGACTAAGCGCTTGCTTAGGTAAGCGCAGGGACCAGTGTTCGATACTTGGTTCCCCCAGCCGCGCCGGCCCCGCCTTCGGGTGCGCTGAGCCGGCGATGCAATCCGGGCGCGGTGGCGCGCGCCTGTAATCCCAGCACATGGGAGGCAAAAAGCAGGAAGATCACTATGAATGTGGGCTGCATGCATAGTGAGACCCTGCACCAAAAAAAAAAAAAAAAAAGAAAAGAAATAGTTAATCCATGAAGATTCATAAATTTACTAACAAATTAAAGGAAATAAATAATTTTAACTCTTAGTTTAAAAAAAGAATGTCAATGGCTTGTATGTAAGGTAATATTTTTGTTCTTCATAGAAGCTTCTATATTGAAGGAAATCCAATCACAATCAAAGTAAATGAATCAATGAGATTTACTAATATGAATAGAGAGAGAAATATTATTTTAGAGCTAAACAAAAACTTCTTTTTGGTAAAATATATCTGCTAAATCACCATTGGGTATTTCTCAATAAAGAGCAATTCTGTTTTCCAAGGGACATTTAACAATGTGTGGAGCAACTTTTGATTTTCACAACTAGAAGAAGTACAACTGGCAAGCAATGAGCAGAGACCGGGCATGCTGCTCAGCATCCCATAATCCACAGAGCAGCCTTTCATAATAAAGAGCTGTCCTGCACAAAATGCCAATACTGTCATGGTTCGGATCCCCTTGACTAGACAGATTATTGTAAATAAAGTTGTATTTTAAGAATTTGTGCACTAGCAGCACATTCTGCCTTAGAGCCTCCAGCTTTCAGTATTTTGGCAACCACAGCAAAGACCTTGATTAACACACTGGATTTCTAACCTAGAGAATGGTTAGATAATGGAATTTATTTTTAGGTCGTTAAATGAATAGTCATTTGTTAGGATCATAGTAGACAGCTAACATAAGCTTCAAATATAAACTTCCGATGTATTATATTCTACAAATTTTGGCCAATGATTCTTGGAAACTGACATGCAACTTAGCATAGGAAAGTTATTATGTTACTTCTGATGCATTCAGATCCCTCTAGAACATGCCTGACCTGACTTTTCTGTGCTTGTGCATGAAGTGGTAATTAAGACTGACAATGTCCTCGCGGGAAAATCAATCCTGTATAGTAACATCCAAACGATGAAGATGGATGCATTGTTTAATAGTAGTTATAATGCTGCTGGTGTTAATCAACTTTCCCATCATAAGCAATCACACCACATAAAGCAACAGAGATTCATTTGGGTCTCAGGTCCAGTGTCCATATTTGGCCAATTCTAAAGCAGAAATAGTAAGGTAAAAAGGGCTTGGTAGGGAGAACCGTTCATGTCAAGGCAATGAGGAAGCAGAGAGAGGGAGAAAGTCCCTAAAATATGAATATACCCTCATTAATCAGGATCCCCAAATGGCTTATCTCTTTCTATTAAAGCCCATGTTCAAAAAGCATAATCACACATCAACTCATCAATAGACTAATCTACTGGCGAGGACAACATGCGCATGATCCAGTCACCTTCCATGAATGCTTCCAATAACATTTCCAACGACTCCTTCAGGATATACTTGCAATAACATTTTCAGGGGACATTTTAGGTCGAAAGGACAATATTCCACCCATGACCCCCAAAAGGCTCATAACTATCCCATTATCAAAATGCATTTAGACACTCTTATAGAGTTGCCAGTCTTAACAGCCACAGCATTGTTGAAAAGTCTAAGTCCAAGTCTCCTTTGAAACTCAAGGTAATCTCTTATCTGTGAGGCTCATAAAAATCAAAAAGATAGTTGAACAGTTTCAGTACATAGTAGCACAATGTAAGCTTTTTCGTACCAAAAGGAAGGAGTAAGAGGAGAGAAAACATATCAAGCAAAATTAAAATCCACAAGTCAGAGGGATAAAAATTAATACCTGTGAGTCAATAGTCAAGCATCTGATATCCTCCAAAGAGCCTGAGTATACCCACTCCTATGCCCTTGTTGTTGCAGCTGACACAGCCTCTTTCTTAGAGTGATTCCACTCACTGCACTTCTCTCAGAAAATATTATATGTTCTCATCATCTCTAGGTTCCTGAAGTCTCCTAAGCACATAGAAGTTCACTCTCACAGCTTCACAACTGCTTTCTCAGACTTTCTTCTGAAATCTGGATGAAAGCCTCTGACTTCTGCATGAAATCTCACCACACTTGCATTCTGCATGCTCAAAAAAATTACGATGTGTATGCCTACAAGGTCAGCCACCAGACAGAGAGGGAGCCAGGATTCCTGGGTTGTGGCTGTAGTAGCCATGCCAGATGGCCGAAGTCAAGTATGCATTTTCCTGAGTGGCCCTGTATGAATAAGTGTCCTGAACACTCTCTTCTCAAATGAAAGATTTACTGTTTTTCACCCATAAGGCTGATGTCTGAAATGACTTCAAGGGTCTTTCTTCACCCCTTGTGCAAAGGTCATCTTTCCATTTCTCATGCTAATCTTCTCAGCAGCCATGTTCTCTTTCATTAAAAATTGTGGGGGGAATACCTTATGGTCCAACTTCATATCATTTAGCTGTTCTTTTCATTTCTGCTTCTCACTGTAAACCTGGGTAAATGAGTCAAGTGTAACTATGCCACAGCCTAAACATTTGGCTGCCTTAAATTTTTCTCTGCCAATAAATTAGCCTGTTACCTTTAATCATAGTTTCCTGAAAATTCTCAGAACATGGGCAAAAATGTATTCAAATGTCCTCCCAGAACATAATACACATGGCCTCTAGTTTAGCTAGCAATGATGTCCTTGTTTGTAACTAAAAACTCCCAAGCCTAATATTCTCCTGTTCATATTCTTATCAATATTCTGGGTCTTCTTAGCTCCAACTATAATTGCCTATTGGTTCTACTATATCTCTTCTAGCCCATTTCTCCAAACCTTTCTGGTAAACAGGTTCAAAGGTAATAAAACCACATGGAGGGCTGGGAAGACAGCTCAGCAGCTTAAGTGCCTATCTGGCAAGCACAAGGTCCTAAGGTTGTTTCCCTGTACTGAAAAAAAGAAAGAAAGAAAATAAAAGAATAGGTTAAAACCACATAGATAGGTATCATAATAGCAATGAGTTCACTTTCAATAGCACCAGTTTCTTCTATTAGTTAGCTTTGCCACTGACAGGACCTGACACCCACAGCCTAAGAAAAAGAAGTTTATTTGGATTCCAGTTTGAGTTCAGCATATTATTAGCCAGCTCCAAGGGAAAAAAGCATGGCAGAAAGGCCTGGCAGAAGAAAACTGCTCACATCTCAGCAGCCAGGACTCAGAATAAGAGGTAAGGTGACTAGGCCAAGAATATACCCTTCAAGTCTTGCACCCAGTGGCATACCACCTCCAACCCAGCCCCACCTTCCACATAACACAGCCAGCTACAAACTCATCATGGGTTACTGCACTGCTGAGAATAGAGCCCCAAGGGGCCAATTGCCTTCCAAATATGACACTTTTGGGGTAAATCTTAAACCTAATTTATAACCAAGCCATACAGTGTGCACACTGAAACAATTGAGTCAGGAAGATAAATTGCTAAATTTTCTGAAAAACCTTGATAATATATGTCTTAAAAAAGACTTTCAAAGTTAATGAAATTTCACACTTTATGAATATGTTCATTCTGGTAGATATGCAACAAACAGTATATGTGCTATTTCTCAAAGCATTAGTTAGTTTATAAATATTTTGAAAAAGAAGTATCAGAAAAGAATATATTGGGGCCTAGCAGATTGCTCAATGGAATAAGCACTACCCTGGCAAGCACAAGGGCCTGAGTTCAATCCCCACTTATGGAAAAAAAAAAAAAAAAAAGAAAGAATACATTAAGATTTTTATTTTTTCCATAGTTTTATTTAAAAACAAATAGCAATGAAACAGTTTCAAATCAAATTAGCAGGACAGATTCAATAATTAATACATTGCATATTGTTTTCTTAGTGGTTATTTGTTGTACAAGATGCAGACATGATATTCTATTCATACACTATTAGAGCAGATTCCTCAATTCATTGAATTAAGAGAATGTAGCTGTATATCTGTCTTCTATATTTATCCTTCTGCCTCTCTAAGAAAGACTACATTTAGAAGCTACTTATACAATTCAGAATAATCATCACATCTCAAATTCCCTAATTTAATCATATGACATCCTAGCTATAGAAATACAATTAGCAATAATGGTAACATCAAGGATCCCACTACTAGATTAGACTCATAGTGATCTGCCTGTTTACATCCTCCCAGGAGCTGGGATTACAGGCTTATAACACCACACCCAGTATCAATTGCCATCTCAATGCACACCTGGGAAGGGCTGGTATGGCAGGCCCAGCTTTAATCTGCTGAGCTATTTGTCCAGCCATTCCTATACTGTTTATTCAAAGTTTCCATCATTTTTCCGTATTTCTCCATTTTCTTATATATCTTTTTAGATGTGCTTATCCTTTTCTCACTATGGTTATCATTTCTTTTACCTGAGAGATTACTCTTTAATACTATTTCCTCTGTAGCATCTTAGAGTTGTTTCTTTATTTCAGTTGCTATCATTTCAAAAATTTGAGATTTGTGACTTCCAAGTTCTATTTTGATATCTCCTGGCCTTGTTCTAAAAGGGCTAGAGGACTGAGATTGCATGTTACTCCTTTGTCTTGATATTTTCTACTTCAAAAAGAAATTTTTATTTTGATTTATATATTTATCTTTGTGAGTTTTGGTAGTGGGAAGCTATATCACTACTATCAAAATCTCTCTGCCTTTTTTTTGGTAGAACCAGGGATAGAACTAAGGCCCTTGCACTTGCCAGGGAAGTGATTATTCTACTGAGCCATCTCCCTGGCTCCAAAATCTCTCTGTCTTTAAGGAATATCTTCTATGTGTTGGAAATTCTTGGTCTATGTCTGTCCTAAGATACTGCCTTCCCAATGAAGAGTGGGATGTTGATTTCCATTTAGCTGTTCACAGTCTTTAGATGTGGTGCTGTGATGAGGTTATTACCTCAGAACTTCCCAGTATTATTGCCTAAGGAAGACCAAGTGATTACAACAGATATGGCATCCTAGCTACAGAAATACAATTAACAATAATGGTAACATCAAGCAAAATCTAGAAATTGACCAACTCTGCTAAGTGCTGATGTTGTACTTTAGACCACAGGAGCAAAGTCTATAGTTACATAGCAAAGCAAATTATAAATTTTATAAATTAGGAGTGTTCATGAAAAGTATTTCCTCTTGTTAAAATGGATTTACTCTGAGTTCCTCTGGCTGAGCTTTTTGACTATTTCAGAGGATTTATGCCATGTAGGAGAATGAGTCAGGCCTCTGAGCTCCTCTGCCCAAGCTGGTTACCAAATATCAAGTGCTTCCCAGGTTAACATTTTTTACAGTAATATTATTCAATGATTAAATCGAATAGAATATTTGCCTTCTACCTTGCCTCTACTTTAGGTACAGTATGGGAAGATATCTCAGGCCATAGGAACTGTCAAAAGCTAAAAGCAAATGTACAGTATCTTCAAACTTCAGAAAATACTACTACAAGTTACACTTTGAAAGAAACAAACAGACTTCCATCAGAAAATCATAACCCTCCTCCTCCTCCTTTTCTGTGTACCTATCTCTTAGGTCCTCCTGCCTGTCTAAGAAGGACTATGTTAGGAGCTACTTATATAATTCAGAATAGTCACCACATCTCAAATTCCCTAATTTAATCATATCTATAAAGGTGTTCTGCCTAGGTAGTTATACTTACCAGCTCCACAGATTTGGATGTACCTTTAGGTGGTTATTTTTTACCCCACTGTAGTAGAGAAGCCCTACACCTGCCCCTACTACCAGAGAAGATTAGGACTCAAATAAGCTTCTCACCATGAGCTCCAGTCCTGCCTCAGAGCTACTAAATGTAAAGAGTAACAGGATAGCCTAAGATCTATGTTCAATCTGTCCATGCAACCTGAGGTAATATTAAAGCACAAGAGATAATGTTGTCAAATAGAGTCCATTTGGTTGTACATTCAAGCATAGAAAAACTGAACTTATGGATAATGGAGGGATGGTCTTCCAGGAACCATTATGCAATTTTACATAACAAAACTTGATAGAAAACTAAAGCATGGTGGATGAGATAGAAACATCCCTCTGTGCATGGCGAGCCTGCAGTGATTTGTCAGAGGTGAACTGTCAGGGAAAGCTGCAGGCTCATTGTCAGGTGTCAGAGCTGGCCTACCCACACTGCATCTCACCGTGGGCTTCTTTGTGCCATCTTTTCTTACTACTCGTGAAGGCTCTGGCTGGGATTTCCTACAGTAAGGCTAGCTGGCTTGATGTCTGACATTTCTTTAGTACATCAGTATGTGCTCTTTGCCAGGATTTTGTTGCCTATCTGGCACATGGCCGAGAAATAGAGGATCCTTTCTCTCTGCAGAGATCAAAACTCATTCTCCTCCCTCAAATCCTAGGGAAAATTTTTATATGCCCTTTTTCTTCTTGATTAAACTACCCCTCAGGGAAATCTCTGACACTTGATGTTTCTCTCAGAAGTATTTCCCTCACTTTTGATATTTCCTTCAGATCTACCTAATCTAAACTCTTTAATGAACTTAGCCTTTGAAAGATAAATCCAAAAGATTTTGTTACCTGATTTTTCTCCCCACTATATCCCCTATGAGTTACTAAATACTAAGCAGACTAAGTGCTTGAGTAGAGAAAAAGAAGAAAATTCTGAGGACAAAGAAGTTTGTAAATAATTCAAAAATATTTTTCTCTAAATTCTGAACATCTTATAATTTATTGCTGGTGCCAATACATTTAAGTGTGTTAAAAAGCCAATGACACAATACTGAAAGACACAGAACATAAACTCTGAGAGGAGGAATGAAAGCTTTAGCTCTACAAAATATTTTCTGCTTAGAATTGCTATGGAATGGAAAATAGAACAAAACAAATAAGCAAATTTGCAGGCATTGTATACTCAAGTTAACTAGATATTGCAAAAGATTAAAAAATAAGAGTTAGTATAATTAGTGTTCAGCAACAAAGGACCTAATACCACATAGGTCTTTGGGTTATACCACATGATAACTAAGACAGAGTTTTTGCATTATTATTGGTGATGATGTTTTTTTTTTTTCTTTAATTGGGAGGTTAAAGAGCAGTTCTTCAGCGATTTGTAACTAGAAAATAGCACCTTACCTGTACATTAGCCTTCTACATTGTTATAATCATACTTTAAGTTCTATTTTACTCTCTTTTAAAAATAAAAACTAGAGCTTTTGCAAGTGAGGAGGGGAGTAAGAGGTGGGAGGGAGCCAGAAGGAATGGAAGAGAAAAGGAATGAAAAAGAATTAAAATGTGTTAGGTCCATGCGTCAATTCTCCCATGCTAAATGTAATCATTATGTACTGCAAATGTGTACTACTGCTGCTAATGCTACTATAATAATATTAATAATAGCAATAATAATAATAATAATAAGCAGAAGTTTCAGTCAACCTCAATTCATTTCTTTGAGTTCCCAGGAAGTCTATTAAAAAAAAAAAAACCTCAAGATACTTACAGCCTATGATGTATCAAAGTTAAATGATAAGCACACTAGAATATTGTATGAAATTACCTTCAAGATGTGTACAAGATGAATCTGAAGCATAAGTGAAGTTTGGACTTAAGACTCATGTCACATCCCTAGATATCTTGCTATGTGTGTGTAAATATTCCAAAAGCTGAAAGCAGTCCAAATTCTGAATCCCTTCATTTTCAAGTATTTTAGGTAATGAACAAGGGATATTCAGTCTGCATTTACAGTGTGCTTGGCATTACATAAGTGATTTATAAACAATGATACTTGAAAATTGTCATATAATCCTGTGAGATAATTCTGTCCATGTCTAACCTTTGAAGTTAAAATAAGCAGCCTCTTTCTCTAGTGGAGTCCTAACCTGATATGGTTTATATTTCCTAGCACTGTGATTAGTCTTTTTTGAACTAATCAATATAAGAATTTGCCTCCTTTTATTAATGTAAGTCTTTGGCTAAAGGTAAAATTGGCTCAAATGAACAAAGATTAACAAAGGATAGTGGTAGAGAATCAATGAATACTTAGTGTTGAATCCCTTTCTTGTCCTTTAGCCAGTGCACTTATTCTGCTTCCAATTTAAAACTAGTAAATCTCTAGATAATCTTTTGACTGGCTTTCAGCCACTGAAATATATTTTATAGCTTTCATATAAATGTGGCAATGATTATAAGTAAGATTTGTGAGACATCGAATAGCATTAAATTCTTGAATTTAAAATGAAGATTCACATTTCTTGAGACTATTTGAGACATCCTAAAGCTAAATCAACTGAAGCAAAGAAAGATGAGGCTACCTTTGAATTTTCATAAAAGGCTAAATAAGAGGAACAATCACAACCAATTAGCAACCCATTTTGTCTTTTAGGGTTTGGATTGGTTTGGTTTGGTTTGGTTTGGTTTGATTGTTTGGTTAGGTTAGGTTTTGTGATAGTAGTTGGTGGTGAACACAGAGCCTTCACACTGAGCAACGTCTTCAGTCCTTTTTATAATTTTACTTTTTTTACAGTAAGACAAACTGTGTCTAAGTTGCCCAGGATGCACTCAAACATTTTATCTCTTGCTTCAGCCTCCCAGATTGCTAAAATTACAGTAGTTTATCACCATATTTGGCTCTTTCTCAGTGTTTGTTTTTTGTTTTTGAGGGAGGGGGGTGGTATTGGGAATCGAACTCAAGACCTCATACTTGCTAGGCAGGAGCTGTGCTAATGAGCTGAACTTCTGCCCTCTGATTTAGTTTTTAAACAACTTTACTTCATAACCTGACCACTAAAATTTGATGGAATCAAGCCAGTAAGAAAATGAAATTTTCCATTATCAATAACTTTATTTATAACAGCTTTATTCTCTAAGCTACTCTAGTAGATGCTAGACATACACTAGGCCCTAAAATTTTAATTAACAAATACTAATAAGGATGTGAAAAGTGAGTATAGAGTTGAACTATGCAACCCATGTCCCTCAATCTACCACTTTTAAATAAGTGACCTTGGCCATGATCTCTGTACAATGGGGTAGAAATAATTCTATTTTACTGACTACAAAATAAATGATTTTGTGCATGTTAAGCCCATGGAAGGCTGTTTATCACAGAATAAATTTACAATAAATGTAGTTGTTAATGAGTCTGACAACTATGCTCCTTGCATGACTGTTGGGCCCTAGAAATATGATGTTGAACAAGACACCATGTTTGCTTAACTTTGTGAAGCTTTCTGGGATGAAGGTGAAAGACACAAATGAGAAAACAATAAATTTTAAAAGATAATTTTATATTGTGGTAAAGAAAATAAACCTGGTAATTAGATTGGCAACAGCTATCCTGGACAGTTGAGATAAAGGAATAAGTATAGTGTGATCAGTTGAGAAGATGGAAAAAATGGTATTATGCCTCCCCCACCACAGTGGGCAGGGGGCTTCATTGAATGCATAAGGGACAGTGAGTACAGGATCCTAAAGAAGAGAAAGCCAGATTACTGAAGTCCTTGCAGGGCACAGAAAGAAATTTACATCTTATTTAAAGAGCTAAAGAAAATGTTGAATGATCACAAGTGATCTTTTGGGCCAGGGAGATGGCTCAGTGGAGTAAACACTTCCCTGGCAAGTGCAAGGGCCTGAGTTCAATCCCCGGTTCCACCAAAACAAAAAAGTGATCTTTTGATCTAGCTTTTTAATAAGCTCTGTTGCTGTGTAGTAGTGGGAAATGGAGAAAACCAAGAAACGTTAAGAGGAAGACCAGCAAGAAACTATTGTGATTTCCGGGTAAGAGATGTTAGGCAGTTGGGTAGAATAATCATAACTGACATGGAAAGAAGAATATGACTTAAAATATTTGGTAATTTGAGCAACTACTTTGAAGATAACAATACACAAAATAAAACCCATTGTTAATTTCCTTTTATCTTGTTTTGAAATTCTATACCATTTTTGCTGGGACTTTTTATTCTCTTTGAACTATAAATAAATAGTGAAAATGAAAATGATAATAAATCTGTGGAATAGATACCAGGGTTATCCTGATTTCATAGGTAAGTAAACTATAACTAAAGGACTTTTTAAACTTAGAAAAAGCAAAACCAGGATTCAGAAATGCCCAGGAATTTCTAACTGCTATTTATAAGGTATAAAATGTGGTTCTGTGGAAAATTATCACTCACTTTAACAGTTCCTAAATCAGACTATCTAAAGTGAAATTGAGCATTGTGAAATGTTTCATGAGCGTGTCTGTGCTGTGTATTCACTATGTGGAGAATCTCTAGCGTTGTTTTATTCAAGTCTTGTACGTTGTCAAAGTTTTATTTTTTGTTTTTCTTTCTAACTTTCCTTGAGTCTCCTAAGACATTCTTTGGAAGAAATCATTATAGGATAACATGTTACTGTTTGGTTTGTTGCCATATTCTGCAAAAGGTGAATTGCTTTCTGAAATGTGTGAACTTTCACTTGAGAAAGTTGAACTCTTATTTATCTCTAACCCTGCTTTGTTACAGGAGGAAATCAGAATTGCAGGACCCACATGCTGATCTCCACTTCAGTCAGGATTTTTTACTGGAAGGAGAACATCTTCCCAAAGAGAACTTTATTTCAATGCTCCCAGTACTCCCAGTCTCCTTAACTGAGAAGTCAGCTCTTAAAACTTTGACACTGCACCTCCCAGCACAATAATCTCTTGACCTATGTGACTGTCCATGATTGTTGGATTGTGCAATGGAAAGTATGGAGATATATGAGGAAAATCCTCTAGGGACACACAGGGAGCAAGATTTTTCTGAATGTATTCAGATAAGATAAGTAAATTTTGAGTCTTTTCCCTGGATATTCTACAGAGCATAAATTTGAAGTCTTTTATATAATTATTTTGAGAAGGATTATATTACAACAACATGAGCAAGTTTTGTAGATGGTACAGAGTTGAAAATGAGAACAGGAGAAAAAATGAGTAAGTTTTTTTTAATGAATATACTGCTGCAACAACTCCTACTAACATCTTGAGTGCAATTTCATTTCTCTTTTCCAAACACATCTCTGAAAGTAATATTATTAGAATGTAATTCTTTAACCTGACCCCATTTTACATATTTCCTAAATACAAATTGACTGGATTTTTCATCTTAGTAAAACATTTGTAGAAGTTGATGATGAGGAAATAGAAGAAGGGATGTAAATAAATTCATAGATATTCACATTGATTTCCTAGAGTCTCAATTTTTCCAGCCTTCTCCACTTCCCATGTCCTAAATCAGAAGATTGCATGCATGGAAAGAAGGTAAGGCACAGTGGTGAAGGCACATGAAATCATAACTGAAACTACAATTATAGGAAAGAATAAAGCACTGCTAGCGGTCAGAAAGGGTCGCTAAGCCCCACATTCTTATTTACCTGATAAACTTCAGCTAGCTTTCAGTATTAGAGGTTAGTGTATTTCCCTGTGTTGTCAAATCTCACTTAGCTCTCTTATAAATTCCTAAAGATTTGTTTATAGCTCTAAACACAGAGCTGTGTTTAAGTTACTCATCTGGATGTTCCTCATGAATGTGACAAGATTTGGGAATCTCAGCAATTTACTACGCAGTCCTAAACAAGATAGATCACTGACAAAGTAAATTTAGTTGCAGTTTCAAAATGTTCCAAATTCATCTGTGAATTTGTAATATGTAAATCTTGGAAACTACCCAAATGTCCATCAATAAAGGAATGAATAAAAAAAGATAGGGTATTTTATTCAATGGAGTATTACTCAGCTATATAGAAAGATAAATTTGAGGCTTTTATAGGTAAATGATGGAATTGAGACCATACTCATAAGTAAAATAAATCAAAATCACATGCATGAACATTGTATTATCTCCCTAGTTTAAGAAACTCAAAGTGTGAATAAGAACCAAAAGATACAATAAATATAGTAAAAGGGAAAGAAACTGCTAAACAGGAAAGAACTGGGAGGGAGAAGAGAAAAGAGGGGGAAAAGGATATGTATAAATACACAAGATAGCTAGGGTAATTGTACTACTAATTTCTATTAGTTCATTGAAATGAACTGGTAGTGCTTACATTGTATGAACAATTTTGCATACCTATACCTGGTAATCTGAGCAACTAGTTTGAAGATTACAATAGGCAATCTAATAATCATTGTTAATTTCCTAACATCTTGTTTAGAAATTCTGTACCATTTCTATTGTTTTTGTCTCTTTAAAATTGAAAAAACTTGCACTACAAATTCAGTTGTAATTTCTCTCAACTCTTCCAACTGGGGACTCTATTCATATAAGAGGTTTTTAAATAGCTATCCGAAGTTTGCCATAAAGACGATACAGATAAGTGTGGCACATTTTCACTTATATATTATTTCTCCCTGATTGGCATGCAGACAATGTTCAGTAAAACAAGGAGACTGTATTAAAAATGAAATGAAGGTTACCTAGTTCCCTGGCTTCCCTGTTTCTATCTGTAAATCATCCCAATTAGCATTGAACTGCTCATCTCCCCTCTCTAGTGATATATTGGCAAATGTTAATTAGCTCTGTCAAAGTTAAATAGCTTTGGTTTGTAGCATTTGACAATTTATTGGTGTAAATACTCTCAATATGGCCAGTTTCTATCTGTCCTCACAGGATGTCATTGAACACAGAGGTGGGGAGAGATGGACAGTCAGCTCTCAGCATGCATCATGAACGTCCAGAACACCACTGATCGTGTCTTCTCTATGGGCATCATGGAGACTGATGCAAGGAAAAAATGAATAGAAAAAACCAATTTTTAACCATAATAACGTTTGTTATTATCATTTCAGCATGATTGCTACAAAACACCACTTCTACACTTAATGCAATACAACCATTAACCCCTGGATAATGATGGTACACTGTGAATACCTATGTAAAGCACATTTGAGGCATAGACTTCCATAGAAGTAGAAACACATTATAAATATAGATACAAGCATTGTGACATTGTGTAAATTGGTATGGAGAAACATTGGTGTCTTTGTGAGATTAAGATAGTTTCTTCATTCTTCCTAAAAGATCTAGTTTGTGGCTCTTGATGTAAGGGTGATATTGGCACAGCCTCATTATACTAGCAAACCAGAAAATGAAGACAACAGAAATGGAAATGACCATTTGCCTTAACTTATTTGTGCATTCCTTTACAAATCATTTTGGCCTAATGGTGTCTTCTGAATAGTTAGACTATGCGAGTAAACATCCCTAACATGCACCTGCCTGAGTGTTCTAGGTATGCTAGAGAGGCCTATCTTTAACACATTAGTTTAATGGTACCCAGTATCCTTGAATGAATATGTACTTTTTACTTTTATATGTAATTTTAATGGAGAGCAACGAAAAGAAAAACATTTATCAAGTCACAGTTAACATAGTAATTTCCAAGCACTTCCTGTGAAACAAGTGCTTTCTGGAGAGAAAAAAGATTCTGGCTGCTCAGAATTTATCCGTTTACCTTATTTTAAGTTCATTTTAAACCTGGGAGAATAGAAAATGTTCTAAAAAAGAACTGTTGTAGTCCTTAGAAGGAAATTCCCTGAGTACACCCAAGTCCCTTAGCAGCCCGGCTGTTTCTCTATTAATTCTTGCCTCTATCTAGCTGGTTGGTAAAAAAAGAAAAAAAGTTCAGAGAGCCTCTCCTCTTGGTCTTATTAATGAAGCAGAATTTTGCTTCTCTGACAGGCAAGGGCTAATTATTGTCCTTGAGTATGAAAGACTCACTCAGTGCCCCCAGAAAGAAAAACAATAAAAATTCAAACTTAAGGCCAGCAGTTTCTGAATTAAATTTTGCAGAACCTCAGATTGATTAATTTCCAACTTGTTCAGCAACAACTCTGTCCTAGGGCCTGATCCACACTCTTTCAATACCGTAGTTATTGCAGCAGTAGAAGTATCAGCAAATACAGTGCTACAGAGCCTAAGACCTAATGTTTTACAATTATATGTCTGCTTGTCAGAGTTTCCTAGACTGCTTGAAAAATCTTTGATGAATGAGAGGAGATTAGATGGCAAAAAAAAAAGAGAAGGAGTAAATACCTCTCGCATGCACCTGCCTGATCTTTCTGGATAAGCTAAGCACAAATCAACACATTGAGGTCTGTCTTTAACACAAAAGTTCAAAAACAGCATTTCCCATTCATTATATACACAACAAAGAAGTTTCCATTTGAAATATAATACATCTACAGGAATTATTTTTCAAGTTTACCCTTCCCGGTGTTTGGTCACTTCCATTTGGTCCTTGTTCACTGGTTCTCTCTCTTTTGTACCCATTTGCCCTCATCTACAGGTTATGCAGCTCATGTCCCATGATTCCTAATATGATATCACAAAAGATCTTTTGGATCCACAAGGTGCTGTACATGGTCCCAGGGTAAATCCTGAATGGATTTAACTGACCTTTTCAGATTACAAAAGTTACATTTTTAGTTATATAGGTCTTGCTTTAACTTGGTCTTAATCATCCAGCAAAAAAAGTATAACCATGAGGTATAAAAAGTAAAGCCATATTAATATGCTGAGCTGTAAAAGGCTCAAGTCAACAACTTTGGACAATTACCAGTTGTGCTGATGACTCACTACAGTTCTGGACTATTAGACTATTTTGGGTTATTTTGCTGAATTCTAGTACCTACAATCTTTGGACTGTCATCAAGTATGAAAGCTCTTTTAAAGACTTCTCTGAACACAGCTTCTCTAACTTCAATGAAACACTCATCTCTGACCAAAAAAAACAAAAAAGGGGGATATAAATAAAGTGCCATTTTGTAGTACAAAATTGTTAGGATATACAGCTACTTTCTCTTAGTTCAATGAGAAGAAAGATTTGTACTAAAATTATTTAGACAAGATATCATGTCTGCATCATGTCCTCTTAATAACTACTGTGAAAGTAGGAAAGGCTCGCGAGATCTCACAACACCCACCCAGAAAGATTCTCAGAAAGTTGAAGCACCCAGAGACAACCCCTGAGTGAACAGCTGGGTCTGGGCCAACCATGCTACTAGAGAATGGCTGTTGCAGTTAGCGTCAAAGTAGCTCCAGCACTGGGGCTAGCATGGGTTCAGGTTCAGAAATTGAGGAGCAGTTGGGCACCAACATGAGGGACTCAGACAGGAAGTATGAACACCCTTCTGCTGCGCATGCCCACCAGCAACTGGAGGCACAGCTCAACAAGTCTATGTGTATTTTCATGACAGACGGGTGGAAGCTAGTCCTCTGTTTCTCATGTGCTGAGTCTGGTCATGGTACCCCCATTGTTTCTATTGAGGTGCAGAGAGAGAGCCTTGCAGGGCCCCTCCATCTTGGACCACAATAGTCATATCCTGAGACTTAATTAAATTTCTGACAGAAATAAAGTAACTACTATGAAGACAATAATATGCAATATATTAATTACAGTAACTGTCCTACTAACCTGTTTTGAAACTGTTTCATCGCTATTGTATCCTTTTTCTCATTAAATGAATAAAAATTTAAAAAAATTAAAAAATAGAACCATAGCACCTCTTGGTACACCCTCAGATCATTTGTGTTGTAACCGTGAAGGGGGCTAAGGGACTCACGTCCTTTCTTCCATTGTATTTTAGGCTTCCAGACCAAAGAGATCACTTAGACCTCTGTAAGTTGGTCTTCAGTAACTTCAGCCTGAAAATAAGTCTCCTTTGTGTGGACCAGAACATCCAAAATCATCAGAGTGGGCTGGCCAAATAGCTCAGGGGATTAAAGCATCAGCAAGTAGGCACTGGAGTCGGGGGCTCCATCCCCAGGCCTTCCATGCTGGCTCTGCCCCTGGGGCATGCTGAGATGGCAATTGAGACGGGGTGTGGTGTCACGAGCCTCTAATGCCAGCACTTGGGAGGCTGTAAACAGGTTGATCGCTAGGAGTCCAATCTAGTAGTGAGACCCTGAACAGCGTGTAGACCCTTCCCTAAAATACTAAATGAATGAATGAATAAATAAATAAATACAAAACCATTAGACCAAGTAAACTTTTTGTGCAGTAAATTGATTATGTGAGGTACATATTTGCTATAGTTATAGAAATCTGAAAACAGATGACAGATTTGGTAAAAGTCATTGCCATATATTTTCTTCCTACACTCAAACACAGTGTATATATCCATGAACCATATCATAAAGACTTGCATTCAAAAATTTTATTCATGGTTACAAAATTAGTGACTAATATACATGTGAATAGATGTTCAATTGGTTGGAAACTAGATAAATATAAGTTGAATTAAGTATTTTCATCTTTTTGCTAAAATAAATGTGAATGCTAAGTGTAAAAAAAGGTTCTTTCTTCCAACCTGAGTGTTTCATTTAAGCTATAACTATGAGTGTCTTCCATTTACAAAAATAAGGATTAGGGAAAAAAGCATAATAGTTCTTATTTTACTTCGTTTTAATTGGGTGAATACAAGAAGACTTGATCTTTTGCTTTTCTTTCTTCTTTTTTCTTCTTTAACTGTTGTACTAAGCATTTTTTAAATATTCTTGTACTCTACTTTTTTCTAATTAGAAACTGTTGTTTCTTATAATTAAGTAAGCAAGTAATTAAGCAAGGAAATACTAAAAAGCTATATTAATTTTATATTCCTGACATAATTTCACTGCAAAATTGTGAACACATTATAGAGTAAATGTTTATAAGTGGATTCCATTTTCTTGCTGAATATCATTTGCTACATATTTTGAACGCAGTTCAAGTTTTTGAGGGCACTTTGAAGGTTGGTAGTGGCAAACTTTTAGAAGTCTCTCACCTTTTAGGAATTGTATTCCATGGCCTTCAATTTCCTGTTATTCTGACCTCTTCAGGAGTCATGAAAACTGTGAGCAACTTTCATTTCTTCTGTCCTACCTACCTATTCTGTCATCCCTAGAATTTAGCTGAGATAGAGAAGCACCTTTTTCTCATTAATCATTTCAGGTTAAGGAATACTTTTATTGCTACAATGTCTTTGGCAGCATGCCCATCTCAAAGTAGAAGACAAAACTGTCTTTTTTCCCATATGATGTATGTTTCTGCATCTTCTACCAATATTGCTTAGTCGACTGAAATACATTAAAGAACAGAAAAGATGAATAGACTTACCTAGCTCTTTTTAGGTAGCAGGTTGAGCCATAAGACATGTAGAAGTTATAGCTTCATGCCTGCTTATAGTATAATAACTAACTTTAAAGACAAATTTTCATCAAATAAAATCTTGATTGCTTCTCAGCCTTTTGGCTAAGATCTAGTGAAATAAAATCTTGAAGTAAACTAAAAGGCCAGAGGCACAGAGCACTGAATGATCAAGTAGAAACAGGAACCTTACCTCACTTAGTGACCAAGCCTGATGAAGAGTAATGCAAATATGCAAAGTATAAAAATGCTGAGTGAATAGTATCTATAAACAGAGACAATGCAGTCTTTGCTACATAAATATTTGAAATTTTAGTTCAATAGAACACAAGAAAAAATTGCTTCATTAGAAAAGCAATTCATTACATTCTAGGCATACATTCTGCTTTGTAAAAAAGGATAATAATGATTACATACCCATGAAGACATATATATATATATATTTGTAAATTCCACAGGAGCTGTGTCTGTGCCTCTCTATGTGTGTGCATGTATATTTGTTATTCACTGGTGTGTGGCTGGAATACAGGTGTATATAACATATTTATTCAACAAATTCTATAAAAGAATTTCTTTTGTATGGACTCATGTGATGTTAACCTGACCCAGAACTATGGAAAAGGAGGTATGGACTCATGTGATGTTAACCTGACCCAGAACTATGGAAAAGGAAGTATGATTTAGGCTCTTGGTATATAATAAGGAAGAGACAACCTCAAGGAGCCAGCTGGGAAGCAAGGGGAAGGGCCATGGGTAAAAACAAGCCATGATCAGTGGATGGCAATGCCCAGCAATTCAGTAGATATGAATAAATACTCCAACAACAAAATTTTCTCTATAGCTTTATTCTGATTTAACACAAACTTCCTCAGTTTCCTATCATAGCACCATATTTCATTTTGTTCACCACACCTCCCATAATAATAAATTATTTTATTCAGCTAGGCATTTATTTATTTACTATTGCTCCTATCTCACTATGTCAACTCCATGAGTTTTCAAAAAGTCCTTCTTCTTAGTTCTTAATGAATTGTCAATAGAAGGCAGACATTCTGATAGACTTGGAACAATAAATGTATCAATCAGCAATTTGGAAGGACTATCTGGATGATCATTTAGTTAGCTCTCTCTCTCTCTCTCTCTCTCTCTCTCTCTCTCTCTCTCTCTCTCTCTCTCTCTCCCCCTCTCTCTCTCCCTTCCTCTCTCTCTGTCCTCTATACTTTTTTGGGTAGTGAAATTATCTGTTTTAATTTGTATGTGCATGTGACTGTCTGATTTTCTTTCCCCCTACTTATCTGCATTGTGGACTCCTTATTGACTGGGTGAAAACCCCTCAAGTGATGTAACGGGATCATAGTAGAGTGCAAGAAAAAAGAATCAAAATTTAGTTGACCTGTGCTAGGCCTTCTCTAATATAGTAAGAAGAAAATATTCTTTCTGCATTGCATCCATCTTTACATTTTCTTCCTTACCATTACAGAGGCAAGACCACAAGAACCAAGAACAAGGATGTAAGAAGGCACCAGGCCCATGTCTTAAACTGAACAAGAAAATGAGGCACCAGGCCCATGTCTTAAACTGAACAAGAAAATGATTCTCCAAGGCTCACGTTCTCTCCATTCATAACAAGACACACCCCAGGGCACCTGATGCTCCTCAGCAGGTAATCTTGCGCACATCTACCTCAGCAGGCCTTTGTACCACAGCTATGCCTTGGCAACCCAGATGACATTAAGCAGCAGGAGAACTAATTGAACTTTGCACAATTCAGTTCTCTATGAAAATTAAATAGGATATGCTGATGGAGAAACTGAGCCTCCAAGTAATAATGAGATAGACACTAATGTGCTCTGCAGGTTTCTCTACTGCTCTTATGTCATGCTTTGTTTTTCAGTTCACTTAAAATGTGGAGATTCAAGTGGATATTTTAAATAAGGACACAATGAAATATACATCTATCTTTTATCCTTTTTTACCTTTTACTCCTGAGTTGAGAAGTAAACTGTTTAGTAATTTAGTTTACTTCTTGTCTTGTTTCTAAGACAACCTAGACAAGGATATAAGCCAGTTATTTTTAACTAAAATAACTGGAAAATCCTAACATAACCTTGACTTACTGGTTTGTCATCTTCACTTACTGCTTCTTTTATTCCCTGTCTGGAAATTCCAAAGCTTTACTCCCACTTAGTAATATAGTATGAATATAAAATCTTAAAGCAATAAAACTAGTCTTTACAAATTCAAGGAAAGACTTAAAATATTTTTTATGAAAATCTGGCTATCTTCTTATTGGTGTTACTTAAAGTATTATTTGTACAGATCCTGCTGCTCTTCAAATAGTTAGCTCTCTAACACAGGTAATATCTCTTGTTCAGTTTTACGTACATCCTCCTTGCCCCCATGCCTTAGCACTTTGTTCAATACTGGTGACTAGATTAACTGGTCTCCCTCTCAATAATTACTGTCTTCCTTCTGCTTCTTCTCACATTGTGAAAACCATGCTTTTTACCTTCTAGAGCAATAGTTCCCTAAAAAGTTTACAAATAGCTACGTAGTATTTTATTTCCAACATTATATTGTTTACATGAATGAACATCATTATGGCTTAATACACAACAGTTATATCCTCCTGTTTGTTCTCCTCATAGTTTAATATTCTGAAATAATTAGATGTGAATTGAAAATGGAAATTTATAAATGCCTTTAGGTTACTAATGGACATTGTCCTGTTATTGTACATTAGTTGTAACAAATCTAGATAAGATTCTAAGGAATTAACCAAATACCCTGAGCATTTTCATCTTTAGTCCCATTATAACCAAAGGGTGTCTGTGTCCTTTGGAATTTTAATCACATAGAAAGTTGTTGCTTCTATCCTAGGGACAGATGAGTGGAATTATTTCCCATAGGACTATTTTTTTCTAAGCACTATTGCTCTTTGAGCCATAGAACATATCTCTCCCCTCAAGTCAAGGGTGATGGTTTGCCAAAGAGATGGTTAGAAGATTGGTCAAGGAACTCTATCAGCAAATACAACAATCTCATGAGCTTGCCAAGGTGAAAACTGGGCTCCTTAAATGAAATCAAATACCTATTTTTAATCCCATTGTTCCAGGAGAAAAAGCAAGTGCTAGCTTTGTGCAAGGTGGGTAGATAGGGAAGCTCTTATTCCACTGAGCCACCTTCCTAGTCCCTCTTTTTTGTTTTTTAAAGTGCTTCTTTTGTATATACAATGCCAGTATGAACCTTCCCAATTTTACCTGGTCATTTCTTTTTCTTTTTGTGTATTTGGTACAAGGTCTCATTGCACAGCTCAGACTCATAGTGATCCTCCTGTTCCAACCTCCCCAATGCTGGGATTACAGGCGTGAACCACTGAGCCCGAAATGGGTTGCTGGCTCACTACACCTCAGCGGTGAGGCTGGTGTAGCATGTGGGACCAGGGATCGAACTCCGCATTACCAAATTGATCATATTTTGTAAGAAGGAGAAAAAGCACCCAGACTTCTAGGTACAGACTCCCATGAATTAAACTAGCTTTCTCACATATGTTTGGAATATTTTTACCTCAGTATCACTATAAATTACCCAACCTCCACTGCAGACTTAACTCTAATTTTAATGTCAGAAGCATAGGAATGTCTCTTTTTATCGTTATCATTATTTCAAGTATATTGTTTCATTAAAAACCTTGTGAAGGAGGTGGTTTCCTCTGTTTGTGCTGGGAAAGGTGCCAGGAACAGATAAAGCAGCCAAGCCTGTATTAACTCGCTTTACTATCCCATCCACTCACGTGGAAGAAGCTACCTTTGGGCGTCTCCTTCCTATCCCTGCCCCTGCTTCCCTTCCAGTCAAGAAAAGAAAATGAGAACAAATCAAGTACAACACTATGCACTTCAGAGGACATTCACAAACAGCTGTGGGGCAGAATATGGGACAGTCGTTAAATGTTATCTACAATTGGGCTTTTAGAAAATAATATCTTTAAAGTCAGTGGCTGTGTTTGTAACAGACTGCACAAGGCTTAGAATATGCAGTGAAAAATCATTTTCTCCTCTAGAGGTTTAATAGTTCCAAAAACGACTTTATTACATCAGTAAGAGAAGTTCGCCTTCTTTCAGAAGCATCCCCTATGTATAGCTAGATAATGAGTGTTCCTTGCTCGTAGCTATCCTTGTAAGGCAGGCACCAAGTGGGGCAAAACGCTCATCAGTACAACTGTAAGTAAGAGAAGAAGTAGATCCATTGAAACCTCAGGGAGGAGTTCAGCATGACTGCACTTGAATAAGAGGAGCGTTCAGCGCCAGGGGCAGCTAAGATGACAACAGAATTGAGATTAGTGCTAATGGTTCTCTGATCATTTTTTAGTCTACACCTCAGAAATTCCTAGCTTTAAAATTTATTATGCAATTGAGCATATGTTTTATTTTAAATACACAGTTTTGTAGAGCATGGTTCTGCGCTACTCTTCGTGAGGTAATCCTGCAAACTACATTCAAAACAGTGAAAAAATATAAATTAGAAAATATAACCATAATATGCATATTGGCTTTTGTACAGTATGCTCTGAATCCAAATGATCCCAAAGCATATCATAAACAGTTAGATGAATGTGAAAATTTATGGAGAAAAACAAATTAATGTCTCTACAATGTAATAAAGGAAGAGCAGATAGCAACCTACTACATTTTTTAAGTATTTTAAAGTCTTTTTTATCTCTAAAAGCAGCAAGAACAGGACAGTTGGATCCCAGAATCTCAGGTCCTGTCACCTGTTACCTGAAAATATTCTAACTCTGATATATTAAATTCCCACCATCCCAGGCCTTTCAATTCCTAAATCCAGTCTTCCTTTTACTTTCTTGGAGATTTTTCAACCTCATGCTGCCTTCATTTTCTATGCTAATTATACAGTCTATCATCCATCACTTTGCTCACACTGGTTCAGTTTCCTGCTTGTTTATGCCAGTGTCCTATTTTCTCACCTGTCTAAGTTTTAGTCATTAAGAAGATAATGAGAGACTAGAATCAAGCCCGTGACTACTTCTAACACCTGTTTCATATTTATTAAACCCTTCCATAGTTACTACGTGAAGTAAACTCTAACAAGTCCAGAAAACTAAATCTTGAAAATATTTGCCTCTTTTACTTTTTTTCAATTTTGTCTTTGGCACCTAGGAAAAGTACATTTTTTCTTCTTCTGAGTGCTTGTGCCTTCTTTTATTTGATATAGTCGGTTAGCAAACCAACAAGATACTGACAATCTTAAAAAAAAAAAAAATACTACATACCTCAGTATGTCTAAGTACAGATCATCTCTAACTTAATGGTGCACCTCACAGTTTTTTGTTTTTTTTTTTTCAGAGACTGATCTCCACTAGGGGGCATAGCTCAGGGGTAGAGCATTTGACTGCAGAGACTGGTCTCCACTATGTAGTTCAGGTTGGTTGTGAATTTTCTATGTAGCCCAGTCGAGCCTCAAACTCACACCAAACCTCCCATTTCAGCCTCACAAGTGCTGCAATTACAAGTGGTGCTCCACACTTGGGAGGACTTTTGTTTGCTTGTTTTTCAATTTCCTGATGATGCAAAAGGGTTACGCATGCAATAGAAACTGTATTTTAAATTTTAACCTCTGATCATTTCCCAGGCTATGGAAATACAGTGTGACACTCCATGATGCTGAGCATCAGTCACAGACTACAGTTCCTGACACAAAGCAAATACTCAGAGTTATTAAAAAAATGAAGTTTGAGTAAGAGACAGGAGTAGCTGCATACTCACCTACAAGATTCATGAATATGCACAGAAACGTTTCTCAAGGACATTTTATATAGAAGAGATGTTTGCCCTCTATGACGAAAAAAAAACTTAGGAAAACACGCTATCAATTATTTTTGAGTAGATTTCTTAAGTAGATTTTTATGGGTTTTGTAAAACAAATTTCATCCATTTCCAACCACTCTTAAAATTGTACCAAATATTCTGGTTTCTCTTTCATCTTTTATTAAAATAGTAGCATTGATCAGTAAGGTTTGAAAGAGAGAGATAAGAGTCATATTCCCATAAATGCAATTAATTAATATATTTGTGGATATTCTTCCATAATTTTCCCTTAAGACTTTTGCTTTAAGCGCTTTCAGATCTTGGTTATGCCAAAAATCAGGACAACTGATGTCAGAAAATACATCAATTGTTACATTGCTCTGGTCAGCTGTAACAGCAAAGAACTAGCTAGAAGAAACACTGAGAATGGTTGATAAGGGTACTATCTGTCAGACACTAGCTAGGAAGAAATACCTTCCAGTAATAACATTAAACTATTCAATACATACCCAAACATGCCCATCCCCCATATCTTACAAAGTGTGATCTGGTTCCAATAGTTAATGTAGACCATGTGAGTTGAAGGAATGTTTTATATATCAGGGGCAAACACAAGGTCCATAGCTTGAATTCCAATGCTTTGATTTGGGAGCATTTAGAACTTTTTTTTTTTATTAAAGTGGTAGAAATCAAAGACATTCCTTCCTATTCTTTTATTTTTATTCTTTAAAGCAAAAGAATGGCCTGCCCCAGTAAACTGAAATAATTAAAGATTTTTATTTTCTCTTTCTTGAAAGACACTATAAATTTTTATAAAACATTTGATGCAAATTCAAAACTACTCTAAATCACTTCATATTTATTCTTCTACTGTTAAACAGTGTTATGTGCAAAAAAGTCATAAGCATATAATTCAGTGACCACTAATAAATTACACTGCAGCCAACGCCACAACATCATATTAAGATACTTTCATCCCCCTGAAAATAAACTTCCTGCCAGGTTGCGGGCAATCCCTATCACCAGTTCAGCTCCCACACTAGCAGTTTGATCTACTTTCTGTCACTATAAATGTTCCATTTCTGAGTTGTCCTTTAAATAAAATTAAATATGTGATCTTTCATGTCTTGCCTAGCGCAATGTTTTTAAGGTTCATCCATGCTATAGTATGCGTTATTGCTCCATTTCTGCTTACTGCCTAGTGGCATTCTTTGAAGCAGACATGCTACTTTTTGTTTATTCACCACTTACTGGGCATTCAAAATTGTTTTCTGCTTTTTCTGAACAATATAATAATGTCTAAAGAACATTTACACGTAAATCTTGTGTGAATGCACGTGAAATTTCATTTTTCTTGGGTAGATAAATAGTTAAAATTGCTGGTGATGTAATATATTTATGTTTAACATTTTAAGAAACTGCCCAAGTTCCACTGTCCTTCTGGGAAACTTAAATTTTTCTGAGTACAAAATAATAACTATAAACATGCTAGTCACAGCCTAGTCATGCTACTGTAGGTGGGCTCTCTAAATCTCCAGGAACTCTACCAAGTAAAGTACTTCCACCTTCCACCACTTTATCCTACCACTTTTTTTTTTTTTTTTGCTAAAGTGGTACAATTTGGCAAACAAACTTGAACTACATAGATTCTCAAGAATGCTAGTTAGCTGGAAGTATTAGGAAATCCAAATACAAATATCCGTTAAAATTAACCTTTATTTCCTTGAAAACATTCTTCAAAAATATCAGAAATCTTCACACCACTCATGTATTAACTGTGAGAAGGTCCGTGAAGCCCTGAAGACACGAAGACGAAGAAAGGATGGTCACACGATGCACAGGGACCCTTCAGGTTCGTTAACCCCGTGAAGAGACAGAAAAAGGCCCCTGATTTAGTTTTTACAGCAGTGTGACATTTCTGCAAAAAACAGTGTGTGTGTGATACTGTTGCTTCAGTAGTCCATGAAGAATAAAGGAAACTAAACGTGCTTCACAGATCAACAGATGTCTCTTCTTGCGTGAATTCTGCATTGTCAATTGCAGAAGAGTCAAAATAAAACCATGATGTTGAACAGAGTTCTTAATACCAGGAACGAAACATTCAGCTTTCTATGAAGAAAAATAAAGAAATATAAATTTCAATAGATTAAAAATTTACTGAAAGAACAATACCTCCCCCTAGTGGATAGTTTGAGAATTTGGTTTTTGTAGTATACTTTGAGACTCACAGTAAAATATCCTAACGGATGTATACGGCAAGAGACAAAACAGAAATATTGATAATTAGCTCTTGTTCACTCATAACATTCAGCAAGACCTCAAAACAGTCGTCTACACTTGGAAAGTAACATCTAAAAGTACAATCACCAATACTATGCCTAAAAATCAATGTAAGAAATAGAAGCAAAGGAATGGTGGCAAATTTTATAAATAAGGTGAACATTTAGCTAGATGACTTAACATGTGTTTATTTTGCAAATTCTATGGTATTTCCATTAGCAATGTCACAGATAGACCAGATTTTTCTGATGGGTTGGAGAGCAAAATGACCATGCTTTCAAATTGTGTTATTCTTAAAAGCATAACTATGTATGAGTTTCCAAATCAGACTGGTAAATTAATTGATATGATTTTATAGGAGTTGATTTCAATTCTTATATAATTGGTTGAAAATCATGCTATAGTATGTCCTTTATTTGTTTATTAGAATCTTAGCAGCTATGTAAAAATTAAACAAAAATACATTTGGAACATATTGGCTAGCGTTGGAAATAAATTATTTTGGCCTCAAACAGCTCTATGTTGCTCATCTTGTACAGATGAAAAAATGGTATAGAAGCGGCAAAATCAGAATTCGACCTAGGAAATCCTAAGGCATGTGCCCAACCTTTGAGTAGATAGAGGAAGTCAGTACCATATCTATCTTTGTATGCCAAGTAAGTTTCATGCCAGGAAAATACACATAGGTCTCACTTTTCTAATCCAATCTGCCTATCTGTATCTGTTAATTGCAAAATTAGAACCACCTCCATTGAGGGTTACTATGAAGTAGGAACATATCAATGCCTTTTGTGGTCTGTATCTAGCACAGTGACGACGAACCTGAGAGCATTCAGTGAAAACAAACAGCCAGCTGCGGTGCATATATCATGGGTTCCCCACCACTGATCTAGTGTGAGACTCATTTCATTGCTTAGTCATCTGTCTGCTTTCCCACAACAGAAAAAGCCTTTTCCTTCATTTCATGATTGTCTTCTTCTTGGTCTATATTTCAGATTCTCTTAAAAATTCTCCGAAAACTGCTTAGTGCTCATAAATTTCCTTATTCTGTAACCCAGTATTCTGAATTAAGAACTATTTTCAGGGCTTGAAATAAGTCATTCCAAGCCATCTAGGTCTCTAAGAGAAATCTACTGATTCTGATCAGTTTGTCCTTATAAGTGACTTAGTGTTCCTAAATTGTAACTCAGCTTTCAATTTTATTTTGTATTTCTGGCATTGGCTGTGATAATTCATATTCTTTATGATAATGTCTACTAAGATTCTAAATGCCACCTTTCCTTGGGCAGCCATCTTATTCCCAGGTTTGGGAAATTTTCTGCAATAATTTTGGTGAATAGAATTTTTATGCAATTAACATGTACTTTCTTCTGAAGCTGGTAATTCTTAAATTTGCTCTTTCTGGACTGTGTTGGCACCCTGAGACAATCATTTCATTGATTTTTATTGTGATTTTATTCTTCTTCATTATTACAGACTGAATATTCTAGTACATACACCAGTGTATGTGTCTTGTGAAATCCTGATATTCTATCTTCTGGTTCACCTACCACTGAGAGTTTCAACTGAATCTTATATTCCTTATTGCCATTTCCAGGATTTCCACTTCATTCCTTTGCAGAACCTGTATCTCTTTATGGAAGTGGTCATTCATACACTGCACTCTCTTTCTTACTTTGTACAGAAACTTATTTGTATCTTCTTTGAGCTCTCCAATCATTTCAACTATTTGCTTCTGAAATTGTTTATCAGAGAAGTAACCCACTTCAGTATCTATAGGTTCAGTTTTCAGAGAGTTAAGAATTTTTGGAGACACCTCTTGCCTTCTCATTGTTTTGTGTTGAAATTTGTAGATTAGTTGAAAGTATCTACCGCTGTTGTGCAGTTTTCTTCAGTAAGTGGCTTTTCTCACTTCCAGATGCTTGTGGCTTTCAGTGCGGCTCAGGACGAAAGCACTGACTCCACCTACGCCATGTATTAAGCGCAGCACCTCACACATCACTGTGAGAACAACTACCAGTAACATCACCCAAAGAAACAACCTTACACCAATTTATAACCTAAGACTTCGTTCATACATTCTGTACTCCTTAACTAACCCAGAAAGACAAATGAATAGAAATAGTTTAGGTCAACTAGGAGGAGGGGGAAACAAAAATAATAGAAGATTTAAAAAATTTTGAGGGGGAAAAGAAGAGTAGCTTTTAGTGATAATATTTACAGGCCTGGAAAGAGGATGTGAGGGGGAAGAAAGAAAAAAAAAGGATAGAATCAAACTCTGTAAAACTACTCTTGTGGAAAAATATAACCTGGTAACATTCAATAGAAACAAAAACTATAACTGCTATGCAATGCACACACATTACCCCCACATATACAAAAGAAACACACACAAGAAAAACAAAGTGTAAACTAGGCTTGGTGGCACATCCCTGTAATTCCAGCACTAAGGGGCAAGAAGTTCACGGCAAGTTTGAGGTCAGGCCAAGCTGTATAGTGAGTTGAAGGCCAACTTAACTACACAGTGAGACCCTGTCTCAAAAAAAAAAAAAAAAAAATACCCTCACCCCAAAGGAAAGTGCATGTCCTGATGCTATTTATATGGGAATTAATTCTTGGATGGTGGCTGATAAAAAGGGGAATAATGAAAATCTTTTCTCTCTTAGACTAGCATTCTCCTTCATCTCTGTCCAAGTGAGAGAAGCCATGGGGTAGACAGGAAGCTGAGCTCCTCCCCTCTGTGGTCCTGGATGAATGCTCCCTAGGACTGCCCAAGATAGGCCACACTCACATGTATGAACTTGAGCTTTCCCTACCTGAATGCCAGGGCACAAGAAAACCGGGCTGCCTGCTGAATCTAGCACCCGCATAATCCCTAGGGGGATCCAGAGCACAGGCCTGAGCTCCGTGCATTTCCCTGCTGTGCTCTTAGAAGGAGGCACAGCTGCGCAGCGTCTGCGTGCTCATTGTTCACTATGAATGCCTTTAAGCTAATGGGGCTGTATACGGGCATTCAGAGTTTGCCTTAGGGGTCTCAGGTGCCGCCTTCTGCTGGTCTCTGCAGACACACCTCAGCCCGCCTCCCACCACAAGACCCCATGCGGTCAAACCATTTGTTTGCTGTTGCATTTTTCACTGCCAGTTTCTTGTTTTCTATCAGCCCTGCTCAGATTGTCCCAGACCAGAGTTCACTCTGTGTTGACTCAAGGCCCAAGGCCTTCCTCCCAATCTCATAATTTTAGTTTTGTTGTGTCACGGCCACCTTTATCCTCGGCCCTTCTCATTGGGGAGGTGAGCTTTTCCTCCCTATAGAGCAGTGACAGTTAGGTCTGGCAGTTATGGAAAATGTGGGAATTTTCTGCATCCTACCAAGGGGAGTTACCCAAGAGACTTCCTGCCCCAGTTCTGCCCAAGACCAGGTCCTGCTTGTTCCACTGAGACAAGCCATGTAAGGTGGCTTTCCAGTCCAACCCTGTCTGTACCTAGGTAGAAAGGATGGAAATTATCACTCTCAACTCTACTGATCTGTACCCCATCTCATACCGGTTCAGGCTATATCCCCATCTGGTAGCAGAATCAGTAGTGTTGGCCTTGAATTTTCATCCTCATATCTTG
The DNA here is from genome assembly GCA_004027165.1 of Ctenomys sociabilis. NCBI lineage: Eukaryota > Metazoa > Chordata > Mammalia > Rodentia > Ctenomyidae > Ctenomys > Ctenomys sociabilis. Next base: position 34,321 of record PVKA01007700.1, read on the forward strand.
GAACCCTCACCAAGCAGCTGGGTTTTCAGCTGGGCATCAGTGTGCCTGGATAAGACACACTGGTATCTCTTTCTTGTGTCTTTTCATCCATTTATGCCCGTCTTGGTTAGTCAGTCAGCTCTTTCTGCAAATTTTTCTCCCTCTTGGGAGTCACACTGTTTCTTTCTATTCATATACAGTACTGGAAAATTGAAACCCTTTTCTCCATAACAACCTGGTTCCTCATGATCTGATTCTGTTTATTATTCCATAGCAAAGTTCTGACCGTGTCATTATGAAGTTAAAATATTCAAGGGTTCTCCAAAGCAACTTGAGCATCCTTAAATTGAAAATCCCAAACCTTAAACTCTTCAAAATCTGAAGCATTCTAAACACCAGGATGATGCCAGAAGTATAAAAATCTATACTATGGAACTTCGTTATTTTTAAAAAGTTATTAAAACAGTTTTAAAATTTCCTTCAGAGTTTATATGCACCTATATGTATATAGGTGCATATAAAGTTGTTTCATACCCAAGATATCTCATTACTGATATGCATATATTACAGAATTCAAAATATTCAAAGTATGAATCACTTCTGGCCTTAACCATTTCAGATAAAGGATAATTAACCTAGGAGGTACCTATTCGACTTCTTTCTATTCATTTCAATATATCCTATAATCTGGGCCCAGCCTCCCTGACATAATTCTCCCACAAAATTATACAAAACTGATGGCTGGCCAGATTGTTCAGCAAATCAAAGCACCTCTTTAGGCAGACACGGGGACTGGGGTTTGATCCCCAGGATTCTGTGCCAGCCCCAACCCCAGGTCATGTTGAGACAACATGGAAACTGTGCTGGAAGTGGTAGCTTGCACCTGTAATCCCAGCTCTTGGGAGGCTGAAAATAGGAGGATCAGTATGAGTCCTATCAGTGTAGTGAGACCCTATAGACCCTGTCCTCAATAATTTTTTAAAAAGCTATACATAATTGAACCATTATGAACAAGCTGGTCTCTGTTCCCCAAATACACCCCATATTATGCCTTTAATAATGTTGGTGCTTCTGTCTCCCTTCATTTAAACTTGTTAAATTTCATCCAACCTTTAAGATGTGGATTGAATATACCTACAAAGTATTCTTTGGAATCCCATAAAGAAAGAATCTTCTCCCCAAATTGTTTTTTGTGCCTGATAGATCCCTATTTTCTGTTCATTGCATATTTATTTCCATTTTATTAGGGTCATTTTACTCTCTAATTCCTATACAAAGTCCTTGAAAGCATACTTAGTATCATGATGTTTGTACTCTGAAAGTGGAGCTCAAGGCTTACAATATTCTCAGTGTGTCTCCTCAAAATTCAGACTTTGAAACCAGTGAGATGGTGGCAAGAGGTGGACTCTGGGAAGTGACAGGATCATGAAAGCAAAGCCATCGTGATTTGGATTAGTACTCTTATTTAAAAATAAAGAGCTCGAAGAGTTGCTTTTCCCTCCTCCTCATCGGAACCCAAGAAGAAGTTCTCACCTGTGAAAAAGGGTTTCCTTCCCCTTGGACTTTCCTCTATAAGCCAGGCAGTGTTCTGGTATAGTAATCACATCCGCTACCATAGGGCTTTTTACTAATTTCATCATCATCTAGAAGTCCAAGGACCCTAAGACTATGGGCTTTGCTGACCAGAACTGTGCAGTCACCACTTAATATAGCACTGGTAACTGCTTTAAATGAATACTAAATAAATGACTCCTTACTGGATGGGTTTACTTTAAATCTTCAGTGATTACTGACTTGATTTATTTTGTCTTTATTGTTAGCTTTAATTTGAGAGACATTTCAAATTCACTCTTGGTCAGAATCCACAGTAATGGGTGGGATGAAGCTCAAGAAAACTGTTTCTATTTTTTATGCAATGGCACAGAGGTCTATATTAACAGAATGACATCTTTGTACAAAAACAATCAGTAATGAAATTCATCAGTCTTTGGTTACTTTGCATAAAACCCAGCACTAAAGGCAGCTATGTCTTTCATTATCATAAATGAGAGTATATAATTCATAACTTTGCTCAAGAGTTCAGAGAAATAATCTTTACCACTATATGCAACTGCCAATGAAACTTCTTAAATCTATGAAATTTTGGTACCTACACTAAAAATGAGTTAATATCCCTAAAATGTTCAAAGTTGTTTTTTGTTTAAAGTTTTTATTAAAGGAGATATTGCTATCTTATAGTTTTCTGATTTGTATAAACTTGATCCTTACAGGAGAAGAAAATGCAAGTATCTCTTACATTGTTCTCCTAACACATTAATAACATCTATTGAATTCCCTCAAGAATTGTTCCATACTTTACCAAAAAAGCAGAAGTCATTGAGAGTGGACACACCAAAATAGATGACTGGGTTAGCTGTTTGGAAATACTCTGGGCTTTAGTTTCCTCATCTGAATGTAAATCGTAGAGCTGCATAAATGACCCCCAAAGGCCCTTCCAATTCTAATCTTTCACTATTTTAGAGATATTTATAAATCGAATTTATACACTAATCAAAAGGACGTGCCAATGATATTTGGAAGGGATGACCGCCTTTGAGCATCAATTGCAGTCACCTCCCACAAACCTTTTTTTTTTTTTAAAAAAAAAAAGAAGGTACCCTTTAGTGATGCTTACATTCTTTTATAGTTCAACAAATCCACAGGCTCACTGCTTTACAGACTTCAGCAGAGTTTGTTTGTTTTTGTAAATAATGTCTTATAGGACTACAAGCACACCCATTCATTCAAATGTTGTCTGGCTGTTTTTCACTACAATAGCTATGTTGACAAGTTCAAAAGAGACAATTCTGCTTTCTGGATCAGAAAAGCCTAAAATATTCACTACCTGGTTCACTAGAGAAAAATATTGTCAGCCTTCGCTTTATCAGGAAATGCTTATTTCCAGATATCATTAAAATATTAGTTTTGGGGTTTTTTTAATAAAAATTCTTGAAAGTAGAGATGAAGATCCATTTTGATTTTTCTCTATACATTTGGGTTTATATATTATATTTTAATAATACAAGTTAAATCACAATACTCATTTAAATTTAATCTTGTTTCTGTGATGCCTATTATAATTTCTAGTGTTTATAATATTGTAAAGGCACACTTGAAAATAAAACTGCCTCCAAGTACCTTTCTTGATTTCAGCAATCTGGTGAATCCTGCTTGGTAATATTTTCATTGACCAGTAGAGGGCAGGCTTGATCCAACTGTACGCGCCCTGTTAGCATACTTTGTTCAGCCTGGAAAAAGATCCAGTGCTCTGTGGAGGAAACTTGAGGGAAACATTACTAGTGAGTGCATTTTCTATTGTTGCGAGGTTAGAGCAAAGAATTAGTATAACGAAAAAGGCCGGTCTACTACTACTATTTAACTGACAGCATTGTTTTCTCCCTGAAAAGGAAATTGTGAACTACCTTTTACTGTCTTCTCTCAGCCCTGCTTGAGGGACCTTGACTATTGCCAACAAGAGACTGCAGCTATTTGGCTACAGAAAACAAGATTTTTTTTTCACCAAGATGGTACAGCACATCTGGTGATGCTGACCACTCTTTCTCCACCTTCCCCGCCCTCACACTCTTGTGTCTTTGTGCATTGATGCCATTACTGTGGAAAGTCATTATCCATTGTAAGAAAATATAAAAAAAAAAAAGATTGTTAGAAGTTCAGATTTCTGAGTGGGTCTCTTGCCTTTTTGATCCACACGGAGGCTGCCTGAGAAGTGAAACATTTCCAAGGAGAATGCGCTGCCTGACTAAAGAATGCTAGGCCCCAAAAAAGAGCCTGAAAGAAACCCACCTCCCCAGCAGGCTAGACAAAGGGGGCAGGTTGGGGCCTCTGCTTTGAAAGACTTGATTAATAAGAGGTCTTGTTACCTGCTTTATCACTGTTTTGTTATGAGTGAAAGGCTTCAGCATTTTTAATTTGTCTTGGGGATGGGAAAAGCCAAGGCAAACTTGCCTGAGGAGGGTCTGAGGGTGAGGTGGATCCATCTGCACTCAGTGAAAAATAACAGACACAAAAGATGTAGGTCATTGTACAAATTCATACTGTATGTTTTCTAAAAAGCAGCTGAAAGGCAATCATTGCTTAGCTACTTGTCTTGAAGAATAAGCTGTAGGCTCTGGCATTACTGAAAATAATAGTTTCCATTGTGCTAAAATAAAAGGACATGAAGAGTATAGAAAAAAAAATTTAAGAATGATTACAGAAAGAACAGACATAGAAAGATAAAAAACTTAGTCACACCTTCACCTTGTTATTGTAAATTGTACTATTTGATAGTTTATTCCATAGTACATTCAGTTTAAAGTCTCTAGGAATAATTGTCTCATGATTTGTATAATTTAAAAATAATTCCAAAACACTTTTCATACCAACTATAAAACAAGAACATATATAACATGACCTAAAGATTTGGTTGTTTTTGTTTTGTTTTGTTTTGTTTTTGTGGAGCTAGGGATTGAACTCTGGCCCTTGCACTTGCCAGGGAAGCACTTATTCTACTGAGCTGTCTCCCAGGCCCCAGAATTTTGATTTTTTTTATAGCTGAGAAACAAAAGATAAGCTTTTTATAATGTTTCACTTCAAATTCTTGCAAACTAATTCTTAAGAGAATACCAAAAAAGATACCTGCCATCGTTGATGTCAGATGTCCAATCTGTATAGAGCAGGGGAAGGCGGACAGGGTAGCAGAAGATGCTTACTCTGGCAAAATGAGTCATGGCACCGCGTGGTGAGAGTCAATGTTTAACAGAACTTTGCATTTATAGTACTGTGTCAGCTACTCAGAAGAGCAAGTAGATGATGTCATCAAATGGTTAAAAAAGTATAAAGCACTCTACAATAAGTAAGCAAATGAAATGCACAAAACTGGATAGTATCTGACCCAGTTATTTGCCAAATAGTAACCAGTTCTCATTCTTACAGTGCAAGTACATCTTGGTTTGAATGGATTTATTTGGCCACACTTCTTATTCTCAGTTCCAGTACACATTGCATATATATATATATATATATATATATATATATATATATATATATATATACATAATACAACTTTTTGCCTTTAAGATTAATTATGGATGAACATATCAGCTTAGTGGTTGAATAAAAGTTTCTTTTACCACTTTAAATATTTACTGCCTCAACTTAAAAAGTCATGGGATGAGGTGATACCAGACTCAGCAGTGAGCCATCTCTTATTTCTCTGATTTTTATACTTTCCAAGCCCCAGTATCTCCACCAATAAAAGTCAGCTTTCAACATCAGCTTGCTGCATGAGTAAGCCTGGATCACACACAACCAAACTTCTAAAGGATTCTACTGTTTTGCTTAATCACTCTTTAAAAAGATGATATAAATCCTCATGTCCCTAAAGCATACAGCAATTTGCTCTACTTTTCAAACCGCTTCATAGGCACTTAGCAACTTCTCTGGGTCCACCAGGGAAAGCATTGGTTCAAACAAGGGAAACATTCTCAATTTAAATACTGTCTCCTGAGGAAAAGCATTCTGCAAGAATCAAAGGAAATGTAAAATTTATAAGTGGACAAAAACTTTTCCTGAGACTGCTGACTTGTCCATCCAGTTCACCTAAAGAGAATACTGGCATATTCATGGTAATGGTGGTGAGAGGTACGGATCTAGCTTTGCTACATGAATCTGACAGTCATAACCTCCTATGGCTCTATTGCCTTTTCAGAAAAATAATAACAATAAAATCTCTCCATATTTGATGAAACTCCTTGGAAATAAGATGACCTTCCCTTCTCCCGTATATATAGAAGCCAGCCGCTGTTCAGAAACATTTGTCACAATTCCAAATCCCCAAGATATAAAAAGTTATGAATCATTAAATAATGTGTTGAGCTCAGCTTTCCCATAAATATTGACTTATTTATAAGTCAATAGAAGTTGGTCCAATAGCCAACTTCTTTCGCATTTCTCCAGCAGGCCCCCGGCACGTGCTAAAGAAGGGCAACACTCCACCCCAGGTTTGGTTCATTAACAAGCATTTTACAAGTAGAAGATACTGGCTAGGCCAAATAGCTCAAAGGATTAAAGCACCTGAAAACAGGCACAGGGGCCAGGGCTTTCATCCTGGCAATTGATAACAATTGAGACTGGGCGTGCTGGTACGTGCCTGTAATCCCAGCTCTTGGGAACTGTAAACAGGCAGATCACTATGAGTCTGACTTAGTAGTGAGACCCTGAACACCCTGTAGACTGTTCCGAAGAAGAAGAAGAAGAAGAAGAAGAAGAAGAAGAAGAAGAAGAAGAAGAAGAAGAAGAAGAAGAAGAAGAAGAAGAAGAAGAAGAAGAAAGAAGAAGAAGAAGAAGAAGAAGAAGAAGAAGAAGAAGAAGAAGAAGAAGAAGAAGAAGAAGAAGAAGAAGAAGAAGAAGAAGAAGATATTATTCAATGCCCTTTATTAACAATAAAATTAGGAGCTTAGGGCCGCTTCCTGAAATGTAGGCCTGTTGTCTTATCCTACCTAATAGTCTCTTCTTTATTGCTAAGTAATTCTGCTTTCATTCCTAAATTAAATATTTGGCAGTAGTTGTTAATGTTGGGGTCACTGGAAAATGTTAAGTACAGTGCAATAAGTCTGGTGGAGAATATTCAAGAAAACAACTAGAAATTTCATTTTAGGAGAAATACCTTCTGACTCAGCACAACCTTGACTTCTGTCAATGAAGCCAGATACAGAAGTGTTCAGATGGCACTCTGGAAACTCAAGCACCATTCTGCATCGCTTTCACTGATGCTTTGAAGCAAATGAGAACAGAACAATCAATTGCTTGAGAACTGAGACACTTTTCACACATCTAAGGAACACAGCAACGTATTTTTTTCTCCTTCAGAACACTGCTTGTTTCATCTTGAACCCTGACTGACAGAAACGATGACAGACGGGTGGCACAGCAAACCTCACTCTCTTGGTGCTTCCTTCCAGTCCTCACACTTGAATTGTATACCTGTGTCTATAGATGTGTAACTAATTGGTTACTCTAGAACTGCTCTACTATAACAGCACAACATTAGAACACTGCATTGGTTGTGATATCTGGCTTCACAGGTAATCTGCTTTGAGTACAAAACAGACCCTATCAACTTTGTGCAAACCTGGACAAGTTATATGGCCTCTCTTTGCCTCAGTTTCCCATTTTAAAGTCATTAAGATAGGACCAATCTCAGAAGCATGCTGTAAAAATTAAATAAGTTGTCACATCTGAAGCAATTAACACAGTTTCTAATGCATAATAAGTGCCTAAGAAGTGGTAGTTCTACATATTTCAGCTCTCATAGGCTATTCATAGTAATTGACATTTTTTTTGTCAAGTGAATATACTATTTCCTAAACTGTGTTTCAAATCCTATTAGTCCTCCAAATTGGAGGGGAAAAACTCCCTTCCTCAGTTAATTTCTGAAAATACGACCTTTGCTATGGAAATTGAAAATGCAGAGACATAGAATAGACTTTGAGAGACCTGTAATTAAGATGTCTGAAAAATAAAATAACAAATAAATAAAAATAAAGAAGATATCTGTTCCATGCAACACCACCCTTCAGTTCCATACTGGATTTCTCATTGATTTTCTCCTTTTGAACTTTGAGTTTTCTGATTCAGGGTCTTCATTTGCTAAAATGAGATGACTACATTTTTTCTTTAATGATATGAAACATTAAGCCACAGAAAATACAAAGGTGTCTTGGATGAAGAGATCATCTTGCATTGAGTGAGTGAATCCTAAATCCAAAGACAACTCTCCTCATATGAGAACAGCAATGAGAGACTCAAAACACAAAAAAGAAACAGACATAAACAGAAGAAGGAAAAGCAATACAATCCCAGAAGCAGAAAGAGGGAAGAGCCACAAGCAAAGGAATCCTGAGGGCTCCTAAAAGGCTGGAAAAGGCAAGAAAAAGTTCACCCCTAGTCTCTTCAGAAGGAACGCATCCCTACTGACACAGGATGTTGACTTCTGCCTTCAAGGAATGTGAAAAAATAAAATGCTGTGGTTTTAAGCCAGTGAGTTTAGAGTCATTTGTTATGGCAGCCCTAAGACATGAATACACACAGTTTTACCACTTGCAAACTGGTTTTAATAAAAGTATCCCTTGCCCTGCCATGGACCAAACTGTAGCAGGACAATGACTATAAGCATGTGAACATGTCCCCACAGTCTAAAGTAGTAGCACAGATAAAGCACTGGTCTATTGTCACTCCGTGAAGTCCAGGGACTACCTTTCTCCAGTAACTCTTCCTTTTGGCTACTTGGCAAGTTCTCCATTTAATTTCACTCCTTTGCTTTGTTTTCTTTCTTTCATGTGAACTAAGTTTACACTCCTCATCTCCTCCATTCAATATGCAGTATTGAACTCACTCAGAAGGTCTGGGCTAAGTTGTCCTTCACCACTTGCCTATAGAAAACAATCACAGAAATATTGTGAAAAGAATTCTTCCAAGACAAGCCAAAATTTAAATCAACAGATACCCATTTAAATTAAAACAAACTCACTGCAACAACATGGGCAAGATTGAAATTAAACTAGGAAAACTAACCTAGATTATAGTGAAACACCACAGGCAATTAAAGTATTTGCTCCAGAGGTATTAAGCAGTGTATTTCAATTTTCATAGAAAATGCACCAAACATCTTTCGTAAAACCTGTGTCTTTGAGTTTTAAAAATAAATACGTTAATTTTCTCATAAGTCAAGTTTCCCTCAAACTTTTTCCTGAACAATTATAAGAACACAGGCCATAAGAACTATGACTTTTCAAACTAAGCAAAGGCACTCACAATTGGAGCTGCTGACTTCTCTAAAGAAAGGTACATGAGAGGCCTCCTTTGTTAGAGATGGCTTTCTTACCCAGTTTAGAAAAGAAGTTAGGAGATGGTACATCTGTCAAGAAGCATATTGACAGAGCCAGCTTTGATACTCTCACTTTCGTTTTGAAACTGTGTCCTTTTCTTATTCAGCTCAGCAATTGACTTTACCTACACTAGCCAGTGATCAAATTTCCCTTTCCCACTTTAAAGTAAGAATCTTCCTTTGATAGTATCTACACTTGACTGAATATTTAGCTCAGAGCAGCAAGTGATGAGAGCTTTCAAGGGGTCTGTTACTGTAGTATTCATATTTAAATTTATTTCCACAAACTAACTCTTTATCTCTCAAAACACATCCCAAATGTTATTGGAAATTCAATACATTCATAGGAAACTTTGTTAAAGCCAAGGGGGATTTCCATTCCAATTTATCTTTTTTTCTAGCACACTTTATTTCACATTCCCCACTCCTGAGAGGAAATTCTGCCAGTATTTTTCTCCAAACTGTTTAAATTATTTAAGTGGGTGAGCTGGGAGAACAGGTTTTCTGCTTCCAAATTTATTTATGGCTTGTTCTGCATATATCTCAGTTTAATTCATAGGTCTCTGTAAAAGTGCTACGTTTACATAAGCAGGGTTCTGAATCTTGGGTTGACAAGGGTACCTCTGATATTGTGCATCCTGTTTATGTATCATACATTTTATAAATCACAGCAGGTAAAGGATATAAAGAAGATTTTTCAATAATATAGCCCATTTTCATAAATATAGCAAACTCCCAGCAATTTGTTCTATTAGAAACCAGCATTTTATGTCTTACATAATTCATTCTACAAATATTTATTTATTTACTTATTTACTTATTTTTTTTAATTCAAACAAGGTCTCACTGTAGTTCAGGCTGGCCTTGAACTCATTGTGTAGTCCAGATTGGCATCAAACTCAGAGTAATCCTCCTGCCTCAGCTTCAGAGTGCTGAGATTATAGCTGTGTGCCACCATGCCTGGCCATTCTATCAATCCTTAAACAAATAACAGATCCATTTCTAGCTGATTCAAATCTATAAGTTGGCTAAAATAACAAAAATTACTGTCCTCAAAGAGTTTATATTCAAGACCAGGCATGGTTGCACATGCCCATAATGCCAGCACTTGGCAGACTTAAGGCAGGAGGGTTGCTGTGAGTTCAACGTCAGCCTGACTGTATAGCGAGGTCCTGTCTCAAAATGGAAAAAAAAAATTGTATTTAGGTGAGTAGTAGAATCTCTTACTGTGCTTCAAGCATGATAGATAGATAGATGATAGATAGATAGATAGATAGATAGATAGATAGATAGATAGATAGATAGATGATAGATAGATATAGAGATATGGATGTAGAGATATAGATATATTCATTTGCTATTCACAAGAACTTTATGAAACTGATATCCCCATTTGAAAGAAAATGAAAAGAGCTGTCCAGATAGCTCAGCAGACTAAAGCACCTGCTTAGACAGACATAGCAACCATTGTTCAATCTCCAGTGTGCTGTGCCATGCTGGCCCGGCCCCTCGGGCATGCTAAGAGAGTGATGGAGACTGGGTGTGGTGGTACGTACCTGCAACCCCAGAATTTGGGAGGCCGAAAATAGAAGGATCGCTAGGAGTCCAGTCTGTGCAGTGAGACCCTGTAAACCCTATATAAAAGAAAATTAAAGCACAGAATTAAGTGGCTTTGGCAAGCGCAAGAGCCTGAGTTCAGTCCCCAGCTTTGCCAAAAATAAAAAGAAAGAAAGAATTAAATGGCTTACCAAAAGTCACAAGAACAAAGTCTATCTTGATTTTAACTAAAAATTTACAACAAACATTAATATGAAATTCATATTCCAATATAAGAAAAGTACAGTTTACAGTAACTTTACTACTGAGCTGCTGTTTTTAATAATAAAAATCATTTTAGCACTTACAAGAGTTCCTAAACATTCATATACTATATTTTAATTAATGTCTGCTTTTATCCACATGAATCTAGACATGTCCTCTACAGTAGCAAGGACTTAGCATGATAGAATAGTGTCTCTCTTATGAGAAATGTGTAAGTTTAATATTTGCCTTAAGATTTTTTCAAATATGAAGAGGGCACTGATTATTTTATCAAGAAGATACATACATGGGCTTTAATTTTCAATGAGAGCTATGCCCAAGAAGAAAAGTAAATAAAAGTGTCAGGATAGATAAAGAAAGAATAGTTCTTCAATGAATGGTTGTGGAACAACTGGATATCCACACACAAGAATATAAATTCAAATTCTTCACAAAACCTACAAAAAATAACTTGCAATGTATTCTAGACCTATATGTAAGAACTCAAAACTATGAAACTCTTAAAAGAATAAATGCCAATGTTCTGCAATTATGTAATGACTTCACAGTGGTTGGTACAAAACAATAAAGTACTAATAAATAGACACCATCAAAACTAAAGATCTTTGCACTTTAAATAAGATAAAAGCAAATCATAGACTAGAAAAAAGTGGAAAATTATATCTCCACTAAAGGATTTATATATAAAATATATAAAGAACCTTTACAACTCAATAATGAGTGAGATAAACAATCCAATTAAAAAGTGGGCAAAAGATTTGAATATATATTTTTTTAAAAATATAATGTTCAGCATTATAATTAATTAAGGAAATCAAAATTAAAGTCACAGTGAGGTCCCACTTCACACTTACTAAGATAGCAAGAATCCTAAAGAAGAAAATGCCAAATGCTAGTAAGGAGGTAGGTCAGAAGGAATCTTTTTGTTGGTGGAAATGTAAAATGGTGTAGTCACATAGGGCATTTCCAATAGGTCAGCCTGGTGACCTGTTATTCTCTGTCCTTTAGATTAGAATCCAGAATCTTCTTATTTATAACTTCAGGAAATAAAATATAAATAGCACCTTTCCCTACTCTACAGCCCATGAAAAATAACACTAAATATTCACTGAACTCTTCTCCAACCAACCTGCAATAGCTTCACAATTCTTCCAATGGAGAAGAATTGTCTTGTCATCATCTCAGGTTATTTTGACTGCTTCTTAGAACTCTCCCCAAGAATCCCCTTCTTTTATATTACCATACTCAAATTTATTTAGATTGCCTGTTGATCTCATCTGTTATTTTTATAGCATTGTAGGAGACAAAGTTTCTTACCTAAAGCTTGAAACTGGACTACCAAAGCTGGCAAATAACAGAGTTGGCTATAAATCTTCTTCCATGTAAAAATCATCTACTGTATTCAACTTTGAATTTATGTTCTTAATCAAATATTAGTTTAGACCGGGGAGATGGCTCAGTGGAATAAGCACTTCCCTGGCGAGTGCAAGGGCCTGAGTTCAATCCCAGGTTCCATAAAAAAAAAGAAAAAAAAAAACATTAAGACAAATGAAATACTTAGAAATTTAAAAAAAATTAGTTCATAGCTTAGATATTATATCAAGCATCCCATGGAGGTGTGTTGTTTAAAATAGAAGAAATTAAATTATATCACCCATGTAATAACTCTCCATAATTTTTCTTGGGGTAGTTTTTATTATTATGGAAAGCAAGTACAGCCTTAGAAAATATTGGCCAATTATCTAATACTGAGATTGCTCAAGAAACGTAAAGAACAGATAGAGTATTAAAAAATCTTGACATTAAATAATCTTCCTTCAGCCTCTTTATGTAATAAAAATTATACAATAAGTAATTTTCAGAGTTTTCTGCTCATTTGATTCAAACTATGTCAGTCTCCATTTGAAGAATATCCCTACCTTTGACAAGCTATTTCTTATCTCTGCTCTCACTTGTAAAATAAAACTCAAAACTGCAATATTAACCCTCCCCTTAACTCAAGTAATGACCTCTGTGTCAAGATTATAGTTATCACTGAATCTCACGCAGATACCTCACAGGAACATATTTCTTTCATTTCATCCTCAACCTAAATAGGAACCATGGCTTTGAAGTCACCTGCTGAGTTCTTTGTTTTCAACTACTTTAAATCGTACACTATCTCCTCCACAGCTAAGTACAAAATCATGTAAGGCAGACCAAATTTCCTGGAACTATTTTAAATGGAGTTGGATTCAACAATATTGTAAGTCAAACTGACCTAATGCAATATAATACACTGTCAAAGTGATAGAAAGTGAGATAAAAGTCTTCATGAAGGATCGAATAACTATTATCCTTCCCACTTAGTGTTCTTTTGAGATGCACTAACTACACTTGCATCTGTTGATAACAGCAACCTTGAATTATTAAAAACAAATGATTTGTCTCCATTCAAATGCTACGTTGGTTGCCCACAGAAAGCATAAACACGAGGCAACAAATAAATCTGAGATCTGGCTTGTGCTGCCCAAATCGCATCTTTTCAGGGCAGCCCACATCATGGGTTGCCACTTTTGTAAAATATTCTTTCTGTACAATTTGTTTTGGCGCTCTGCCTCCCTCTGGGTTGTTGATATCAGGATGACAAAATGCACAATTAGGCTCCTGGATCTTAGCATAGTTCTTTTGACAAGAAGCAACACTGTGAACCCCTGTGTTAACATGAACAGATGATAAAGAGGGTCAAAGAGCTCCCTGCCTTTGCCAACAGCAGAGTCCCACAAAACCCTGAAAGCTAAAAGCCAGCTATTTAGCCAGCACCCCAGGGACCAGAATTTGCTTTTCTAATGCCCGATGTGCTCTCCTCTTTCTGCTTGTGCCACAGGTACCTCATTCTCTCTCTCTCTCTCTCTCTGCCTCTCTCTCTCTCTACAGCCAGGCAGCTCATTAAAGCAAAAATGCTTTAGTCAGTGAAGCAATAAAGTTGAATAATTGATGCCCTGAGTTTTTCTCAAAGTCATTTGAAAGATAACCATTGTAAGATAGATTTACTTCTGATAAATGATCTACGTTAAAGAGCAGGTTACAAAACAGCGGGGACTAGGTGGGAAATGCTACTGGCAGAAGCAGTGGAATGGCAGGTAATTCACCCAAGAAGTGAGGGCTTCACTTCCCATGACAGCTAACTTTCACGGTCAACACAATGAGTCCAGCATAGCTTTTCTACTAGCTTTGCTATAGATGAACTCATGAGTTAATTTCTTTTATAAGAAAGATAATTGCCCAATCACTCAAACTAAGCATAAGGAGCACAAAGAGTTTAGAAGCAAAGACTGGAAAATTGAAAAATTAGAAAACACTCAGTCCTACTATAAAGCCATTTCAAACCTAATGGAATAAATAGAAAATAAACATTGCTAACTATCATACCATGCTTGGAGTTGTACAGCTCACATAGGATACTTTATGTCCAATTTCTTGTTTGAGAAATATGAGCTCTGCCCTTTGTTAATTTTGTGATTGTTAAATTACCTAATCTCAGACAGGTATGTGAGTGCACAACCTAACCTACATAAGAAGACTAAGACAAGAGGAAGATTGCAAGCTGAGGATACCTGGACAATTTACCGAGAATTTTGTCTAAGAAAAATATCAAAAGAGCTGTTGTTGTGGCTCAGGTCCAAAGAACCCTGGAATAGGGTCCCCAGTAACACACACGTGCACACACACACACACACACAATTTACACATATGCACAAATTATCTAGTCTGTTGGCCTGTATTTTTCGAACTGTAAAATTAAAATGCTACCCTTCAATGTCATTATGAGGATTAAGAGACTACAAAAAAGGCAAAACTTCACCGTCTGTTCTAAGTAATTGTTAAAGGTTAGCATTTAAATATTCCAGTATAACAGAACTGAACATAATGGCCCACAAGCTCCAGCTCCTTGGGAGGCTGAGGCTAAGGGAACTCAGGAGCATGAGACTAGTCTGAGCAACACAGCAATACATTAACTCAGAAAAACTGTAGTAGATCAAGTAATAAAAGCCCAAAAGTATTGGGGCTGGGATGACAGTTCAGCCATCTAAGCGTCTGCTTGGCAAGCACAAGTTTGGGTTTGATCTGTGGTACCTAACCGCAGATTAGGCCACGCCGACGCTAGGCCCAGACACCAAAATCGGGCATGGTGGAACATACCATGGCAATCCCAGTGCTGGAGAGGCTGGGGCAGGAGTCTCATAGCAAGACCCTGTCCAAATTAATTAATTAAATTTTTTAAAGTCCCAAAATATAAACATCTACACAGCTCTATGGAATTAGAAAGGGATACAATGCATGGGTATCAAACCTTTTGTTTTTCCAGGGCTACACTGATTTTGCCAATGAGGAAGAATTGTCTTGATCATACCTAAAATATATATAATATAGAGTATGTAACAAACACAGTTTTTATAACAACTAATGAAATACAAACTCAAGTTTAATAATTGAGTAAAAAATAAAAAACCTTATATGTCTCAGTGATGATAATAAATGGCCTGTCTTCACAGACACATGCCTGTAGGTAGATTGAATATGATTAGCAGTACTCACTGTATTTTACTGGCCAAATCACACAAGCCCATCAACACACACAGGTTTTTATTTGTCTGTGTGGTGGATTCCAGAAGGGCAGTTAGAACTGCATGGTGCTCTCTCTGACACAGGCTTCAGCCAGTTATCACATAAATAGTGTGTACACAAGCGCTGTGTTACTGGGGCATAAATGTACTGTTAAAAAAGCAAACAGGGCCAGGGAGATAGTTCAGTAGAATAAGCACTTCACTGACAAGCACAAGGGCCTGAGTTGAATCCCTGGTTCCACAATAAATAAATAAATAAAGTAGCAAACAATAATGTTAAAAGTTTATGATCATGTGGGGCTGTCAAAGATCAAGCTGGGGCACTATTGGATGTGGTCTACAGACAGGCCATGGGCTGTACACACCTCTATAAGAGCACACAGACCTTTAGAGTGAAGAGAACAATACAGTTTCTGATAAGTTTTTGATAAATAGTTTACGGCCATACCACCCTGAACGCGCCCGATCTCGTCTGATAAATAGACATGTTTGATGGAGAAAATTTAATGAACTTTCTGAGGGAACTAAAGAAAGGAAAAATAAAGATGAGAATTGAAAGATGCAAAATGGTCAGGTCATACCAGCATGAAATCACAGAGTTCAATCTGATTAAATAACAATTGCAGAATGACATGATTAATCCTAGGAATCAGAAAATCTTTCTCTGGTGTAAACTACTTCACTGACTCAATATAGAGGCTGAGCTAGAAATTATCTGAAACCTTTCCAGAACTATTTTATGACTTTATGATATTTTTAAACACAAATTCGTATATCAATCACACACTTAGAAAGGCTCATGACATAACTGCTTTATTTTGGAGGATTCATTCAAATTGATGTCTTGTATTATCTTGATAAATTATGCCACTTCCTATATAGTGGCTTAAATAAATACAACAGAACTGTATTTAACTATTCTTTCTTTTCTACTTTTACATTTTCTCAGCCAAGTTCTGTTGAATATATATCTATATATTCCAAAGCATGCCTTGTTTCTTTCCACATCAAATCCTCCTAACTTCTAACTAGACTTAAATTTTATTTATCAATATGTACTACAAATTCAACTTCTAAATACGAATAACTACAACATTTCCAGATAATAGTCTAAAATGAAGAGAAAAAAAGAGTTTACAAAAGGGATAAGCGTGCATGATGGACCCGGTATACAATATCAAATAGGCACACAGAATAGAAATATGATTACATTTATATGAAATTTTACAAAAGGCAAAACTGCTACTTTGTAGAATAGTTTAATAGTTGCAATGAGTCAAGGTTCAGGTGTGAAGATCAATTATAATATTAAAATATTTCAGGTTGAAGGAGCTATACCATATCTTGATTACATGACTGGGTATATGACTATAGGTAGTGACAAGATCAATTAAAATGCTGTTCCTAAAAATGGGTGAAATTTACTTCATGTGATATTAGAAAATAAGTTTTAAAAATACATATTGATTAATTTATCCTTCACACTTGTGACATAGCATTGGAGATACAAATATATGTAAGTACTTGCCAGAAAAATATGTAGTGCATTGAGGAAAAGAATATGTAAGCATACTCGAAGATCACAAGCAATCAGGAGTGGAGGCACGAACACTTTGTAATTACAAGACTGAGCAGGGTTACTGTGACAGGAACATCTCTTAAGGAGATAAAGGTAAGGAAAAAGGAGAGCCATAAGTTAGTATTATAAACTCTCCTATAATACATAAGAAAACCCAGTGTAGAAGCCTCCCGTGAATGCTTGGCAGTTGACTGTATTTCCAAATTTATCAAAGACAAGTAGCAATGTGGCATGAGCTTAGCCCGGGCCATCCAGGAAAGTAAGCAAATATAAGCTGTCTTGCACTAGCAGATAAATACAGGCTGGCATGGTGAGAAAATCTGGATCAGATGGCTTCAGAATTAGTAACACTATGAGATGCTAGATGACTGCTGCCCTCAGTATTCAATCATCTGCTGACCTAAAAATATTCTCTAAGCCAGATGGTAAGTGAGTATGAACAGAGGTAGCAGTTTTACACATACAGGTGTCTTGTTCCCTGCCCCACTTCTGACATAATTGGCCTGAAGTGGAGCATGATCATCAGTACTTTTTAGAAGCACATAGGAGATTTGAATATACAACTCCAGAGAAAAGACACCTGCTCTGTTCCCCCTGCCTCCACACTCACTCATCATCTCTTTAGCTAAGATGTCTAGTTCTACTTGCTGGAGTGAGAACTGAAGTGGATGTCACGTCACCAGACTGCTGTATCAATAACTGTCTCCATGTTGTAGGTTCAATATCTTACTTTAAAAACACTTCCCTTCTCTAAGTAGCATATGACTAGTAGCTAACAAGACAAGTCAGACTTAGGGCATTTGTTTTCTTGATTCATGGTCTTTGATAGAGCCATTTCCCTTTCACACTGAGAGAGAAAGTGTGAGATTAAAAATAACTGTAGCTTATGCATTGCATGAAAATTGGTATCTAATCAATCAAAAGAGGAGACATAGTTCCTAGGTCCCTTAAATAAAATAGGAATGAGAACAAGGGTGATCAAAATTAGATTTCCAGCTGCTTTGGCTCACCTGCTGTTTCTGCCTATAGTGCCTTCCCACACATTCCCTTTCCAGATTGGCTCAGAAGAGCCAACCAAGCAGACCCGCTACAGTCCATCTGATTCCTGAAACAGGAGCCTTTGTCACTTTTCTTTTACCTAAATTAACAATTGTGAACATGGAGCATAAATAGAAATTTAGACCAAAAACTTTGGAGTCACTTAGACATATGTTCAAATATAAGTACTTACCATTAGCAACACCTATGACTTAAGAGTTAACTGCTGAAATTCCCAGATGTATTATGCATATTTTTCATACATATATATGAATATATATATATATCCTCTTTATATAGAAATTGCTGTATTTTTATATACAGAAATATATGTCACGTGTGGTGGCATATGCTTGTACTGTTAGCTATTTGAGAGGCTGAGGCAGAAGAATTGCAAATTAGGGGCTAGGGAGATGGCTCAGTGGAATAAGCGCTTCCCTGGCAAGTGCGAGGGCCTGAGTTCAATCCCTGGTTCTGAAAAAAAAAAAGTATAGATGAATTGCAAATTCAAGTCTGTCCTAGAAAACTTCAAGAAGACTGTCTCACAAAAAAAAGTATATATATATATATATATATATATATATATATATATATATATTTCAAAGACATAAAAATTTGTGTATGCATGGTTCTTCAAATACTGGCACCAAATGAATGGTATTCCATTATAAAACACTTTTGTAAGATTCTACTAATTTATTTGTGTCTTCAAGAACAGGCAATCTCCTAAGCATTTCTTAATGCACATTCACTTGCACTTAGTCTGAACTGAATAAATTGTTCTGGATTTCATGAAATGAAAACATAAACTTTTACAAAAGCTTTTAAAGTAGTAAGTGGTGGGCAATGCATGGCAATTCAATTCAACTTAATTTTTTTTTTCAGAGCAAAAGCTATTCCAGTATTTTTCACTGCCTCCCAGAGTGAAATTTTCTCAGAGGTCTACAATTTCTATCAAAAGAAGCTTGTGTTGCAATTAGACATTGGAAGCAAACACTCTATGAATGTTTTTACATTCTGGACAATCTGAGTTTTCCGAACAAAGGTCAGTGGTTAAAGATGACTAAGAACAGCTATGTCTTGTGAACTAGGATGCTCAATTGCCCAACAGAGACTTAGGAGCTTCTTACCTAAGAATCTTTTCTCATACAGCAAACTAAGTGATCTGGAGATCTTCCCTTCCTGCCTCCATGGAGAGCTGTGTGTTGGGATTCCACACTGGAGTTCTCTCTGCTCTCCCTCACCCACACAGCAGAGCATGATGTGTTACTCCTGCCACACTCCCAGCAATATAAACCTCTGCACTCACAAGGTAAGATCAGGTCTTCTTGGGTTGTCCCCTAGAAATATAAATTCTATCACTGCTAAGATAATCCATGATTAAAAATAAGTTTAAGTTACTTATATTAAAGTGTATGCACAACACTTTGTTAAAGACATTGTAATAAAGATATTATGTGAGCATAATCCAACCTTCTAAACAGTCCTTTTACCTTTTCTGCAGAACAATTATGTAGCAAGAGTATTTTCACAGAGCAACATTGGTTTTCTTTAAGCCAATCATTAGATTTCTTAATATTTTGTTGTTTGGTTCAGGAATATTGTCTTAAATGATTAGCACTAGAGGTTTCTCTGGAAATAGAAGTTGGTTCAAGAACAAGTAAATGACCCACTTAAATTTAAGGGGGGAAACATGAAAATTTTTCTACCTATTAAGAAAGTTACAAAAAAAAATTCATGCCCTAAAGAAAGATCCATGTTCTCCCTCTCATTAAGTACAAGGAGGATTTTACAATTTGCAACTCTTTCCTTAAGGAAAACAGTCTAGAAAGGATTTCAGAGAACTGGTCCTGAGGTCTTGAATTATTGCTTCTCAGGTCAAGCCTGCCATCATTCTGAACTTTTTATTTTGTTCACCAATTAATTTAAATATGGCGTCATTCTCAATTTAAATTTTTTGCTATGTGTAGCTAATAGGTACATGCTATCGTGTCCATGGAAAATTACTTCTGAAACTCTCTTCGACTAAGGCAGCATACGTGCTGTGTGAACTATCTCGTTGAGACAATCTTATCTGAAGAAGAAAACAATTACACTAAATAGATGAAGACAGATAAATGAACAGGAAACCAGAGGACAGCTATAAAAATAATTAAAACAAATAACTGGATAAGTGAAACACATCCATGTATCAGTGGCTACCCAGCCACCATCTATCAAACCAAAGGTGTCTTTTTTTCTTTGAGAGGAAAAAGAAAATTTATGTTTTTCTCATAGAAGTGACTTATAAATGTGTCACACAGTCAGATTCCAAGTCATTGTTTGTACTTCTTTAATTCAATATCCTATGCAGAAAAAGGCAGGAAATAGTTACATTCATGAAAAATTCTTTATAAATAGATTCAAAAGGAGGTTGTAGGCAACAGGTGTGAGAAGATTAAAGAACCTGTGATAGCAAGTAGGTCACATTCAAGTGGCTTTAAAAGTACTAATTTAGGATGAATAGGCGGGCAGAATTCTGATTAAAACTGTCTATAAGAAAAATATTGGGCAGTTATGGACTGTTGCTACTAAGGAATTCTTTTGTGTCTCTATTTTTTTTAACAATATTTTATTCCTTGCACTATAAGTACTTTGAAAGTGTAGAACATATGTAGCAATGAGGGATGTGTGTTAAAAAAGAAAAATTAGATTACATTCAGAGGAATACTTGGAGGATGGTGGGGATCTAGAAATTATGTCTTATAAGGAATAGTGAATGAAACAAATGCATGAACATCCCCCTGGGACACTGACCATAGTGAATAGCAAAAAATCAAACTTGCACTTTCCAGTATGTTAGTCACTAACAACATGTAGATATTTGCATTTCAATTTTAAAAATTAAAATCAATTTAAATAAAGAAGTCCATTTTTCAGTCTCACTACCCATATATCAAGTACTTAATGGACACATGGTTAACGGTCACTATGGTAGGAGCACACATTACAGATTAAAGAACATTTCCATGTTTTGGGAATCTTTTATTGGTACTTATATTGGTTTAAATTATTAGAATCCATAAGATTATTGTCATTATCAGAATAATAGCTTTATAAATGATACACTACTAAATGAATTCCAATTAAGAATTCACGTGCACACAAAACCCCTGAATACTCAATAGATGAAAACAAAATGGAGTCATTAATTTTTTCATATGTTTTTCATTTAGTTGTCACACCTTTTGCTGGTTCATTCATTGAGTAATATTTGGTTGGAGCATAGATTGGAACTTCCTTTCCTTTTAGTCTTTCATCCTCAAAGACTAGACCAAGCCCCCTCATTGGTCAGCAGCTGAGCTCCAAAGAGGTCAGCCACAGTTCAAGAGTGCTCATCAAGCCTTCTTTGCTTTATTTACTGATATCCTGCTGAACAGGCAAACCACAAAGCAAAGCTGTAGTCAGTAGGGAGGAATTACAGAAGGTATATATGGCTAAGGGAAGGGGAGGGGAGGGCAAGAAAGGAGAGAGGAGGAAGAGAAATGGGAAAAGAGAGGAGGGGAGAGGAGAGAAATAGGGAAGGGGAGGAGAAGTGGGAGAGACAGGACAGAAGGAAGGTAAGAAAAAACAACAAAAAGAACTTTTCCTTCCCCAAACTTTAGCCAAGTTTCTCTAAGCCCTCTTTATCTAAAGTCTCAACACTAACCTCACTTGTACAAGAATCTAGTTAAGTCACTTTAGGAAGAATTCTTCAATCCTTAATTTTGTTTTTTTTTTTTCTTAAAGAAAATACAAAATAATAATAATAGAAAAGAACACTAGAAAAAATATAGAATGTTACTAAATGAAAAAGTACAGATTTAACTGTTTGTAGTATTGTAGCGTTGTCTTCAAATCAGTTGTTCAGATTACCAGATATCTGCATGCAAAATTGGAAAAAAGAAAGAAACAAAGTGAAAAGAAGAGAACAAAAAATTTTAGGCATTAACTGCTCCTTTCCAGTGGAAAGACCAGCAAAAATCAGCAGTCAATCCTTAATTTACTTCCTTCACCCTTTGTATCTAAGCCCTTTGTCGCACTTCACCAGAAACCTTATTTTGGCAGTTCAGCATGAATTGCCCCTTTGCTTGATGCATGGTTTTAGTAATAGTCCATTTATTGACACTCTCGCCCTGCTTTTTACTTATAATTGCTCTCTTGTCCTATTTGCTTTCAAAGTCTCTTATAGCAGCTCTTGCCTCTATCACATTAGTCTTGAATAAAGTGTTCCTTCCCATTTTAACATGTGTCAGAATAATTTTACTCTTACACTAACCACATCCTGGTCAAATCATCCAATATATTTTCTTAAAGATATGTTGCTTTTAATTTTTAAATTTATTGAAAACATACAATGAAAGTTCATGTTCATTACATTTACATATATGTATATGAATATTTGTATAAATATGTATTTGTGTATTTACATTTGTGAACCCTTAAGTTAGGTGACTCTATCAGTATCCATCAGTATAAAAGGCATTTCAACATGGGTTAAAACTTCACTTTCAGACTAAATTCATCCAAATCTAATTTATCAACTTATCACAACAAAGAATATCAGTGATGCACATACTAAGGAATAAATGCACTTAAAATGCTTTTCACATAAAATAAGTAAAGAAATTAACCAAAATTAAAGCATTCTAAAAGTACAGTAACTAAAAAAACTGTCAAAAAAGTTGAAGAAACAATACAGAAAGTCAGAGGAATGGAAGAAGATAAAGACCTAGTAGAAAAAATCTAATGCATAGCCCAATTATTATGAAACAGAGATAAAATACACCAATGGTGAAATAATTATTCATGCTATCACTCAGGAATTATTTATTGAGTTTAAGCTATGTGTTACAAATGTTCAAAGAGCAAGAGTGCATAAAATACTAAAGATCCTTTCTTTCGCTGAGCTTAATAATTCATTGCTTCATATTTGAGGAGAATCCTGATTGTTGGAAAGCAATTTGTTTTACACTCATTTGGGATATACTGCCAAAATATAACATACAATAAAAGGCTAAATGTGATCCCTAAATGGAGGCACTTAACATTTGAATAAGTAAGTGCTTATTACTTAATGAGAATACCATTTAGAGATCTTAGGAGATTATACTTAATGTTCTTAAAGGCAGTAGAGTTCCCTAAAATATAAAGACCTTGCCTTATCTTTAATAAATGTGTTGAGCACTTTCAGATAAAGTGATGCATGATGGATGCATTCAACTGAATGCATCTCACCCTTGGGAAGAGACTAGGGAGTAGTTGGGAAATAAATGAAAACTACAAACCATACTTAATGAATTAATTATTGTACTTCTCTACTCACCTGTCTTTAAACTCTGTTTTATTATTTGTCTCTATAAGATGAAAGAAAGAGGGACCAGGGAGATGGATTAGTAGAATAAGCGCTTCCATGGCAAGCACAAGGGCCTGAGTTCAATCCCTGGTGATTCTGCCAAAAAAAAGAAGAAGAAGAAGATGAAAGAAAGAAAACAAAAGAAACTTTGGCAAACATAATAACTGTTAAAGTTACATTAGTAATGTTTGAGATTTATTATACTATTTCTTTTTATGAAAGCAAGTTTAAAACTATAGCATATTAATTGAACTTTATAGTTCAAACTATCGGTTTAAATAATAAAGCCTCAATTTAAATTGATACAGGAATAAAGTTATTAAAAAGTTCCCAAAATAGTGTCACTCATCATAAGACAAATGTATATTTGGCCTGCCACAATTTCCATGACTATATGTGTCTTCTTTTTTTTCATGTATTTAGTACGAGGTCTACAGGGTTTCCAGGTTCTCACTACTAGATCGGACTCGAACTGATTCTCCTGCTTTCAGCCTCCCACGTGCTGGGGTTACAGGTGCGAGCCACCACGTCCAGTCTGAATTGCCATCTCAGCATGCCCCGGGATGGGGCCAGCATGTATATGTATCTTCTTATCCAAAAGGATTACATTGTTTTCCACAAATGCTCTGTGATATATCTTAATTGATAGAAGTATCTTAATTATTAATACAATTACTCTGTTAGGAAATTTCACAATGTGTTATTAGAGTCCAGGTTTATATCAACCTTTCTATGGATGAACTTGATTTATTCTTGAGATGTTTTTGGAAGTAGATTTGAAGACTTTTCTCTGGGATTTATAGGGTAAGGGAAAAAAGTGAGGCCTGAGTAGTGAGAAACCTGGAGTTGTCACCAACTGAGACAGGGAAAGAGACTTGTCCCATTAGGTCAGGTGCACCGTGTCACTTGGGATAATGTTACAGCACTTCTATCAGTAATTTTAACTCTGTGCTAATGAACTTGCCTGAGATCACCGAACTAATAAAGAGAAAACTGGAAATTTTAACCCATTCTTCTATCTAAAATCTGGACTTTTATCCTCTATTCTGTATTTTCATTCCTAACTATCAGAAAACAGTATTAAAGTATCATATTTCTTGTAAATTATCATCTAAACAAAAACACACCAACTATCACAGTAGTATTACCTTGGACTGAATTTCCAAAAAGTCACTAAAAAAAATCAGCTAAGAAAACTTAAATTCGCTACAATATGCCCCAAAGTTCCAACAAGAAATCAAAATTTGATATCAGGCCAGTTTTACAGCTTTCATCATTTTAGTCTCAGACGATTATTCCTAACTTTAAGTAGCTTATAGGGTTTATCTGTATAGGGCAGACCAAGAAGTCAGCAGTCATTTGGAAAAAGACCTGCCCATTGTGTTCACTGACATTTTATATTGGCAGGAAGTAACCATTTATGCAACTATTTTGTGTAATCCTTATATTCCTGTTGGTTTAAGATACAGAAAAGGAAAAAAAAAAATCACTCAGTGATCATGTTGCTTAATGTGAAATTAGACAGAACACCATTTCTTTGGCAATCCTTTCTTTCCGCTGAATTGTAAGGCTGCTGTGGTCCCTACAACTAAAGGATAATGAGAAAATAATTCCCTTGCAGTGAGAGAGGAGCTTGAGATTGGGACACGTTTTCATTACTTTTCCATTTTACTTACCGAGATTCAATTTCTCCTTGAAATAGTACCTGCTTCTAAAACCAACACCGGGACATAGCACAGCTAAGATTTTCTTTTAACAGTATTGAGAACCAAAATGAATCCCTAACCCTAAAACTCCTATCCCTTGTTTATTCCGAAGGGTAGTGAGGATTAATTCTGTCTCTTCCTAATTGACTGTGACTTCCCAATTTAAAAAAAAATTAGTTTTCAAAAGATAAAACCGTATTACTCTTTTTAAAGTTTACTTCATGTGTTTGCTTACTTCTTTGTAAGAAGTAAACTCAAAGCAAATGTCAGTAATACTGATTAATCTAAAAGGAGATCAGAAATTTTAGGAGTTAAAAACTGATATTATTTTCACTTGAATATTAATTTTATTCTCTCCCACGTAAAATACTAAAAGATATTAGAAGTCCTTAGTATATCAACCCACTTAGCATAGGCCAGGCAAAAGATCCAGATGAGTTCCAATCCTCTAACACTCTATAATGCTTATGAATTTAGTGGGTTATTAGTCAAATTCTGTATGATATAGAGAGACAGACAGATTATTCAGAAATATCTGACATGGTTGTGAGAGTAAGTCTACAATCTGCAGACAGCCAACAAGGTGGAAATCCAAGAGAAATTAAGTTCTGCCACTTGTGTTTGGAGGCAGAATTCCCTCTTCCTTGGGCCTCAATCTTTCCTCCTGTGTCCTTCAGCTGATTGATGAGACCCACCTCCTCTATGAAGGGCTTTCTGCTTTTCTCAAAATCTATTGATTTAAATGTTAATCTCATCTTTCAAAGATCTTCACAGAAACACCTCAACTGGTGTTTTGCCAGATGACTGACCACCATAGCCTAGGCAAGTTGGCACACAAACTTTGCCATTGTGGGAAGCCCTGACAGACTTCAAAGCACTAGCAGATAGTAGGTGGATGGCTTTTTAAGGCCCAAAAGGAAGGAAGAATCTTTCACTTTAAGGGTAAATAAAGAAAAGAAAAGTTAATGGCTTTTAGTTTAGATAACAATTTAGTTAATATTAACAACATCAATGGATATTAAAATGTACTGTTGACCAGAAACACCACCACCACAGAATCTCTTTTTTTTTGTTGTTGTTTGTTTGTTTGTTTGTTTGTTTTGTAGAACCAGGGAATGAACTCAGGCCCTTGCACTTTCCAGGGAAGCTCTTATTCTACTGAGCAATCTCCCCAGCCCAACAGAATCTTGTCTTATACCTTTCTAGAAACTAATGAATCAGAAACATAGGGACAGATCCCAGAAATGTTAGTATTTCTGCTTAGTCCAAGAAATGAAATAGATAATAACAACACTATAGAATTTATGCTCTTCTACTTGCCTCGTATTGTAATTTATATCTAGGTGTCCCCCCAAAGCGTCATGAACCACTGGGGTGGGCCTCTAGAGTTTGTGATTAATTCGTGATCGAATGCCGGAAACAGGGGTGTGAGTGATACACCTGCTCCTGGGTAGATAGGCTGAAGGCAATCTAAGGAAAGGAGAGAGCCTTACCTCTGCCACTGCTGCCACTGCTCCTCCTTCATTTGCTCTTCTTTTTTGCTGTTTCCTGCTGCCATGAATTGCTGCCCTCTACCATGTGTGAATCTGTTTTGGAGCCAGCCAAGTATGAAATGAAACCTCCACAAACTGAGCTAAATAAATCTTTTCTTCCTCAATTTTGGGTATCAAATACTCATCACAGAAATAAGTGAAAAGTAACCAAGACACGTAGAGATATTTTATTTTTATATCACTATTTGGTTCATAGCCCTAAACATATTTTCCCATTCACTAAAATCACTACGGAATATCCACTGTGCACCAAACTCTGTTATTATTAAATCTCTGGACTAAAAGAAAATGAATCTGGTAAAGTAAATCTGATGAAGGGCTGAATCAGTGAAGACTGAATTTTTTATTTACCACATTAAGGTTTCTTTCCCTATTTGGTAGGTTGGACATGAATAATCCTGAACTTTTTATGGCTCACACTTATGATTTGTGCTCTTGAAAGATTGAAAGCAAGAATATCTCAAGTTTGAGGCCTGTCTGAGCAGCATAGCAAGACCTTGTCTCAAAACAACATAGCTTCTCAAAAGAAGCTCAAGTATTAAAACTTAACTCTAAGAGTAATATGAAGTATTATGTCTATGAAGTGATACATTTATAAAGTAGTTGGAGAATAAAATGTTCCAAAGAAAGAACAGGGATACAGAAGAGAAAGATGGCTTTAGAGATAGAATCAACTGGAATAGATTAGATGACATGAAGAACATAATAAAAGAGAAGAGTAGAGGCATACATCACACACACATACAGAGAGACAGACAGACAGACAGAGAGAGAGAGAGAGAGAGAGAGAGAGAGAGAGAGAGAGAACAAGAAATGCCAAGTTTAAGGAGGAAGACAACTTGGATATGAATAGGAGAGAAATGAAAGTGAAAGATTAACAACTCTCAGAGTAAGTAATAGATTTGGGGTTCTAGGGTAGAATAGTTTCATCAAAGATGAAATTACACAGTTTATACTATGTAACCATAATTTCAACCAGGCATGAGGAGGAGCAGAGACCATGATTTTCCCAAATAGTATATGTGTTAAAGCTTATTTACAGGCCAGGTGTTGAAGTGCATATCTGTAATCCAAGCACCATGGAATCTGAGGCAGGAAGATTACAAATTCAAAGCCAGCCTGGGCTACACATTGAGTTCAAGGCCAGTGAGATCCTGTCAATAAGTAAATAAATAAATAGCTTATTTACTAAAACCAGTGAAAATTTAAGTAAAGTTTGATAAATGTAAAATTTGACAAGATTTTGGCTAAGAGGACATACAAACATACAGCGCTGTTGTGCAGGGTAGTGAACATGCTGAAAGACACAAAGATTCCATTCTTGAAATGAAAGCAAGAAAACAATGAAGATTGAGGCATAATACAATAAAATATCAACAATTCCAAGAGAAACAGGTAGAAGGCAGCTAATGAATGAGGCTTAAAAGAACCTCCATGGAATTTAGAAATATCAGAAAACCAACAGGACAGAGTATCTGCCCATGACAGATGGTCACTGGCGAAGCCCAGGGGCAAACCACTGGAATAGACTCAAGCACATGGAGAGAGGAAATTCTTTAGAGTCCTCAAATTGCTTCCATTCTCATCTGCTGTCCTGGCATAATGAAAAAGCAGGCTAACCCCTCTCTCTGAGCTCCAAAATTCCAGGCAGAAATTGAATGATTTTGAAGTCGATTTCAACTGATTTTTTTTCAAATTACACTTATTTCCTAGGTGATACAAAAAGAAAATGAAATATAAGAATTATATATCTTAATAAAATGGCATGCATTGATATATCTACACATCCTGTAATTGTTAAGTCAAGTTAAGTATATCTATCTTATCAACATCTACCATGTCTTTATAATAAAATCTTTTGGGCCAGATGAATAGCTCAGTGGATTAAAGCAACTGCTTAAGAAGATGCAGGGACCCAGGTAGAGTGCCTCTTTATTTGAAGATGTTGTTCTCTCCCTACATGCCACATTCAAAAGGGTCAGGTTATCATAAGACACTGTCCTGGGCCCATTTTATGGGCATTTGATCCAAACCCTCTTTCCTGGGATTATCTTTTCCTTCTATATTTTTTGGTATCAGGGATTGAATCCACGGCTTGTTCTTGCTGAGGTACTGACAGCTGAGCCACATCCTCAGCCCAGAATTTTTAAACCTGGAACCTACAAAAGGTTATCTCTGCCAGTGTCTGAAACTGGAAAACATAAAAGCCCAGATTCACCTGTCCTTATTGAGTAACTAATTTGTTACTGTGTGTTAGGCCTGCATGCAGGGAAGAACCAGAGAGCACAAGGCTCAACTTGCCAATAGAAGAAGACAAGTGGTTAATAAAGGAGCAGGTAAATATATAGGATGTCATATAAGCTACACCAGAAATGTACTGTCCAAAGGAAATATTACTAATGGCATCCAACTTCAGAATATGCTGATTCTAAAATGAAAGAACAAAACAATGAAATATGTGTTTGTTATAATACCTGCCTATTTCCCATTGTCCTATGAATTTTGGATGAAAGAACAACAAGGCTAAAGACACAGTAATGGCCAATGCAGGGGCCCAGTAGAGTTGCCAAGGCAGAGTGTTCTGTAGGTTAAGTGTACTAAATGCATTTTCACTTATGATATTTTCAGATTATAGAGGGTTTATTGGGGCACAATCTTTTTTGAGTCAAGAAGCATCTGGGCCTGCTGTGACAGCCCCAGCCCCGGGCACTCTGAGACAGTGATTGAGACTGGATGTAGTGGTGTGCATCTGTAATACCAGTGCTTGGAAGGCTGAAAACAGGAGGATCACTACGAGTCTGATTTATGTAGTGAGACCCTATAGTCCCTGTAAACCCTATACTAAATGCATTTAAAAACAAAGAATAGAATAAAATCTCTTCAAAATCCTCTTCTAGCATTGAAATGTACATTATTACCTATGTCACCCTACTGTGTAACATGACAGAACAGAACTTCTGATATCGAACTGTAACTTAATACCCATTTACCAATATAAAGACCAGAGTTAATGTCTATATCTAATGTAAACATCAAAATATATTTAATATATAATATATGTGTATGTACACACACAGAGAACATATCTATATTTAGATATAGGCAATCTATATATTTAGGTAGATGGCAGACATATAGAGTAAATAGACACATATATAATAACTTGAAAATTATGACTAACCTAATTATAAATTCAAATTAGTTAAAACACTAAATAAAAGATTAAATCTGTACAAACAGAAGTTTATAAATACGCTATAATATAATTTAAATTATTCAGTGACTTAACTGAATAATACAAACATCCCACAGCACTTACAATCAAACTCCTTAAAATAATCACTTTGTTGTGTTTATGGTTATTCTGAGTATGTAAGAGAGTGGTGGAAGCACTACAGGAGATGAACAGATGACTGTGGAAAGGTGGAGTCCGAGCCTTTATAAGCCCCTGCAGGTACAGACTGATGTGCTCATTATAGACAATGCCATGGCATAGATGGTATGAGCAGCATGCATTCAGTAGAAAAGGATGCCTCAGATTCTTCACGTGAACTCCTGGAAGTTCCAGGCAGTGCCCATGAGGCGCCGCTCCCAGTTAGCACGATTGGTGTAAACAAGCCGTTCTCTCTTTGTTTACCAGAGTTGCCAAGGTAGAGTGTTCTGTAGGTTAAGTGTACTCAACGCATTTTTCACTTACAATATTTTCAGAGTATAAAGGGTTTATTAGGGCACAATCTTTTTTGAGTCAAGAAGCATCTGTACTAATTAAAATAAGACTTCTCTATAACATTTTTCCCTAAGTCTCTAACAATCAATGTATAAATCCAAACAGTTTCTAAAAATTCTCTATTTTTCTTAATTTTTTTGTGG
Source organism: Ctenomys sociabilis (assembly GCA_004027165.1). NCBI lineage: Eukaryota > Metazoa > Chordata > Mammalia > Rodentia > Ctenomyidae > Ctenomys > Ctenomys sociabilis. The sequence goes on from PVKA01007700.1 coordinate 64,774, forward strand.
TATCAGAGATTGAGCTCAGGACCTTGTGCTTGCCAGGCAAGTGCCTATTCTACTGAGCTATCTCCCCAGCCCCTTAGATTTTTAATATAGATATTCCTTCCCCCAAACCATCTCAAATTAATAAAGTTCTATAATTAATAAAGCAAATATGTAACATTTTTGTTTCCACTTTTTATATAGAGTAAGTGGTGGCATAAATATCCTTATATTGCATTGTAAGTGCTGAAACACATCAAGAACACAAAAAAAAATAAATAAAGTGAACTTTCATGACTTGTTATGGCTGAAATAGTCTGTATTAAATTGTACTCATATAGAGTGGCCTATATAACAGCTAAGAAACTTTGAACTATTAAAGAAATAGTAGTTTCTTTTATAATTGCTCAAGAAATTGAGCATCTATATTTGAATGAGCTTCCAAATGGATTTTTTAACCTAAGAGGAATATCAGTATAAACTTAGATTCAAATGGCTAAATATATTTATTTTAAGGAGAAAAGCGCATATGAAATGGCAGGATTAATATTTTGAATTAAACTAAAATTCTAGATTTGTCTTTATAGAATAAGGAAAGCTTTCTTCAACATTCATTTATACTATTGGTAGTACAAAACTTTCCTGATATTCTTTGGTCTTATGTTCAAAAAATTATTAGTTCATATTATAATACCTGATTAAAAGATATTATTCAAAATTATAAAATGTTTAAAATATGCATCAGTAATTTTTAACTAAACAGTAGTAATTTTTTCTATAGTAAAACAAAATATAGTATCTGGACCAAATATCCCGTAAGAGACAAATATCTAAGATTACCATTAAACATAGATATGTTTTAAAAGAGTCTAATCTTACTTGAGTCAAATTAAATAGGGTCCCACATGAAAGTCCAAATGAACAGTCTACTTCCTGTTCCTTCTCAAGCAAAGTATCTGCTGAAGAGGCTCTGGGTCTGCAGCTGTCATCTTCCTTAGAGCTTGACCCATGAAGGAGCCTTTTGTTCTTCTGACAAATGATACATTGTGTATTGCTCAGGTGTCCTGAACAAAAAGTATAGGGCAACACAATGAGCTTCTCTCCAGTGAGCTTAAAAAGATGAAGAATAAAAGTAAGACTAGCTCTACCTGAGATGTGTTCCTTTCACAGAAACTTTCCTTATCCATTTGAACAGAAAATATCATTTTGTCTGTTTATTGGAGCTAAATCTAGACTTTGCCTTTTTACCACCCTCCTCCCCCTGCACCAGTCTCAGTTCTGTGACAAAAAGCAACAAGAACAGAGGTTCTTTTTTATTAAAATGGTCAATTTGGGAGAATTTCTGGCTTTTTGAAAGAGATTGTTGGAATGGCTCTATCTGAGGTAAACTGCCTCAATGCATTAAACAATCGGACAGAATTGCTTAAATAGCCTTTGATTCTATTTAATTATCAATGTAGAAAGAGGTGATCATCTTTTCTATATGTTGCTACACTCACCTAAAATATTTTATGCAATGTATTTCTAAATATAAATTATAACTAATATACAAATGTCATTTAATAAATATGAATTTAAGATACATATAATCTATAACAAATGTTTTAAAAATCAATGTGGGATATATGACTTATGTAATTAAATTCTGTGTTACTTTTAAAGAGAATATTTATATTTTTCTGGATATATCCTCAAACCACAGTGAAAACCATTCTTAAGAGAAAAATCATCTTTCTAGTTCTCCTCTCACTAATAGATCATGCAGCACCATGAGTCGTTCTGCTCAGCGCAAGTGGAGTGTGCAGGCTCAGTCATAAAATCCACTATGGTCCTCTACTGCTGAAATTCATTTAATCAATGAAAAGCAAAACACATTCTGATTAGCTTAATGATAATTATCACATTACATGGATTAGGGCTGATTCTGAGATTTTCACTTCTATTATCTTCCACATCAATTATTAGACTTTCATGACTTCCAGCTACATGAAGATTATTAGAAAATCTAACATTGGTAAAGAAAACTTTCCACATAGTCCATAGAACCCAAGTTCAGGAGTTTTGTAAAATGTTTGCTACATAGTGAATAAAAGCTTCTCTGACATACAGTATCACAAATAGTTCCCTTGCCTTTTTGATGCTCCAGCAGCATTATGGACTGTGTGATGTCTATTAAATATATACATAAATTTTAAACACAATATAAGTGTGCATAAAACATTTACTCACTTTATTTGACGGCTTGGTAGGCAGGATTTATATTTCTATTATTAACTTATTACTCTCGAGAGTCTAGAACACTGCCTAACAGATAATGATGCAATATTTGCAAGAGTTATCAAATAACTGATTGACAACTAAATGATAAATTCAAATCTTGAAGTTACACAAAAGGTTCTATAACTTCCACTTATTTAAGTCCTGAATAGTGACACGGTATAGTGGATTGTCAGCTGGTGGTCTGCTTGTAATTCCCAGCTGAACTGAACCAGTGTGGTGCTGGGTATGGGAAGCCCTCGGGAGAATTGTTGCCAGTAGCATAACAAGTAGAGCTGGAAAGACTGTTAGAGGACTGTTAGGGAAGCTGTTTGAAGAAACTGTTTAAGCTGATGGAAGCTGATGATTCTATTGGGCTATTTTTGGAGGGGATGTTGTCAAGCTGGCTGACGGACTTGACTGTTCTCATCGCAGGAAGAGCGTGGGACCTCATATGTTTCCCTTCGAGGGAGCACTTGTCCTCACTGTGAGCATCACTTCCGGGCTCCAGAGGGGAAGACTGTGCACAGCTCAGTTTCCTGAAGAAGCTTGTGACATGGGTCTTCCTGATGGGAACTCAGCTTTCTTCATCATTGGAAGAGCTCAGGACCTCACTGTTGCTGAGGATGGTTATGGTACTTCTCAGGGGAGCTCTGCTTCTTAGCTTGAGCGTTTCTTCCTGAATCCAGTACAGATCCCTCAGCTTGCTAGTGCAGGTCCTTCATCTCACTGGCGTAGACTTCCTAGCTTCCACTGACTTTTGGGCCTTCCAGTGCAGATCCATGAAATAAGCCTGCATAAAACATTGTCATGGGCTCTAGGCCTCAAACTGGACCTGTTGGGGAGGTATTGTTATGAGCTCTAGGATTTAGGCTGGATTCATGCAGGATGTTAGCATGTAGGCCCTTAGCTGGATTCTTTGGGTCTTTAGTATGTGGACAGATTTCCTACACTCTTTGTATATGATTCTTTGACAATTATAAAATAATCCTATAAAATATGTCCTATATTGTATTGTTCCCCTTACAAAAACCTCAAACCATGATAGACTGTTTATTATTAAATCTTACTCATTTATAAATTAAATATTATTTCTGTTGCAGTGAATTATATATTCTATGAACAATTAAGAATGCAACAGTTAGGTAATGTTATTGATGTCATTATCTGGAGACACAGAATAACAGTGCTTACTATTCTAATGTTTTCAGCATGTACAGTTTATGAACATCAATAAATAATAATTCATTAGCATCCCAACATAAAATGATACTAGATAAGCCTGACAATGTTATAGTAAAAATGTTATCATTTTACTCAGCATTATTTTAGGTTTGATCTACAGCAAACAGAAGAGAAACAAAGCTTGTAATTCTCCATGTTTATTACTACGTTGCACTGGGACCACCAAGATCAAATTCTTCTCAGTGTCTTAAATTTAGAGGCCACATGTTTAGATTTTTCTTGGGTGGTTTATTTATTTATTTACTTGCTTACTTACTTATTTTGGTAACCTAAATATCACAGCTGCCTTCTCATGCTATTTTGAAGCTCTTAAGTGGCCTTGGCTGTAACATAACTTTCCAATCCTTTACTTAAGTCATATGGTCAGTAAAAAAAAAAGCATGTTCTATGGTCAAAAAATTCTTTCTCTAACCAAAATAAAATCCAAAATCTATGCTGATAACCTTGTTTCACATTCATTTTTTACAGTAAAAGTATGCATTCAATGAAGACTTAATAATGAGAAACTCAGGGCCAGGGAGATGACTCAGTAGAATAAGTGCTTCCTGGCAAGCGCAAGGCCCTGAGTTTAATTCCCAGTTCCAAAAACAAAAAAAAAAAAAAAAAAAAAAAAAAAAAAAAAAATGAGAAACTCAAGGCTAAAATTCTAAGCATAAGGGGTAAAATTATTATTACTTTTGGAGTTCTATGATGCATGTGAAATGTGCATGTGTGAACACAGGCTGAATTTAAGGAAAAACAGGAGAAAAAAAAACCTGACTTTTCAAAAACCATGTTAATTTTCATTCATACATTATATACACCACTAAAACTCTACAATTCAGTGACTGAACAGTTCTCACTATTAAAAAGAATGTCAGATTGGAAGAAGTATTCATTAAAAAACCTCTAAGAACTTAATCACCGGCTTGAGCCAGCTTCTGCTCCTTTGTTCTATTTACTTTTGATTCCATCATCTTAGAATGGTAGACAGTACTTTGTGGTTCTTAGTTTCTCTATCCTTGTATGCAGAAAACAGAACCTTCTTAGCCCATATTGTGTGTATAGAAAAAAAAACATAGACATGAAATTCAGTATTCTATCTTTCCTCAAGAAGCAGGGCTATAAAATTTGCAGAGTAACAAATTAACGGGTCCTAAGTAGCCATTTAATTTTCTTCTGTTTCTTCAGCTCTCTTTTTTGTCAAATAAGATATTAAACTCATGATTTAGAGAATTATCTGAGTTGCAGTATGAATACACTATAGAAATTCTACAGTATTACACAAATATTTTATACTTATACTGTAATGAGGTACTATGAAATCTACCAGTCAAGTTTTCTTCAACTATTCAACCAAAAACATTGTACACTATGTAAGTGAACAGTCATTAAAAAGAATATTTTAGGAAATACTTTTAATCCTTCCAGAATCATATTATACTTCTCTTGAAAATAATAATCCTGTTAATATGATTTTACCCAGGCTACTCATTAACAGTAAATCTCAACATTTGAGACATTGCCAACATATATACATGAGCTTAAAATTTTAAACTGTTTATAGTATTTAAAGAGAATGTTTAAGTGGTGATATCATTCATTTAAATATTGAATTATGGTTAGATTCTTGTAAATAGTCACATTTCCACATTATATTTTTCATAGTAATTTCACACAAACAAGTCTAAATACAATACATTTAAATCAAAGTGCAACTTAAATTCTTTCCTATGTAGAAGCTCACTCAATAAGGATATTTCCATTAATAATGGAATATTAACAATGGATATTAAGGATATTTCCATTAATAATGTACTACCTGTTTTTATCCATCCAATATTCAGTAAATCAAGAAATATTTGAGTTCCTACTCTGAATAGCAAGCTAGTCATCACCCTACAGATACCCAAAGTCTAGAAGAAGGTGAAAAGTACTACCAATGAGATACTAAAAAAGAAAGCAATACCATAAAACAACATATTGTAAAGGAAGATAAGTTTAACTTCCTTTTTTTCTGTATTTAGGACAGGGTCTCACTACACAGATAGGACTCATAGTGATCCACCTGTTTGCAGCCTCCCAAGTGCTGGGATTACAGGCAAATGCCACCATGCCCATCTCAATCACCGTCTCAGCATGCCTCGTGGGCAGGGCCAGCACGACAAGCTGGCGGAGGGGGAATCGAACCCTGGCTGCTGTGCTCTACCTAAGTAGGCACTGGCTTATAGTCTACTGAGCTATCAGGCCAGCCCGGTAAGTTTGCTAGTGAACATATGAAAATCCTGTGTAAAAGCTGTTTAAAATTAACCTTTAAATAAATTGTCCAAATAAATCTATAAACATTGTTTAACTGAATTTTTTTTTTTTTTAACTGGGGACTGAACTCAAGACCTTGGGTTTCCAGGCAGGCGCTTATGCAGCTGAGCTATTTTGCCAGCCCTTAGCTGAAAATTTGAACTAAAAGTTTTCCATTGTATGCATCTACAGCTGCTAAAACTATTTCAATATATTTTACTCAAGTCAGTGTTTCTAAACCAGTAAACGCTGAGTGTGTACATCCTCTTTGGAAGCGAAGACAATTTTATATATAGCAGAACTAACAGTATACCTGGAAAGACAGACATTAAACAAATTCTTTGTAAGTAACTAAACAGTGAAGGGCAGAGATAGCAAAACTAGTTGATCTGGGGGAAATAATCAGATTTCAATATTCATGTGTTTTATTTGAGAAAATATAGTGTTCTTTGCTTCAGAAAAATAAAGTTATACAAACATGCCACAAAACTATCATGAAAGCCACACTGTAATATTCTGGGCAAAATATTCACATGCAGGATATTTATGAATAAACGTTTTTATCGTTGTTGTTAGAGACCTTAAGAACATGTTTTGTTAATCCTTTACCTTATAGCTTTTCAGTAATTCAAAGTCTAATAGGAAACTGAATATTCTGACAGCTTAGCACTATACAGTATTGGTTTTAATAAATCTGCTTTGTTTTCTAGTGGCTAACAGCTTATCCTTTGATCTCTGGAGGAGTTCATCAAACAGAAGGCAAGAATTAATCATCGAGTTTTTACCTGAGTTTCACCCTTTAAAAAAAAAGCATAAATTATTGAAAGCTCAACTTCTAAGTTTTATTAGAAATTGAAAAAGAAAAATATCGGTACATTTTCACTTTGAAGCCATATTACAGTGTTCTAATAAACCATAACCTTTACTATGAAAGAGAAGATATTAACTGCATTTTTAGAAGATTTTCAGAAAGCAAAAGGAATCCTTTTAAAGACCTGGGTAAATGCCAGATCGCAGTATAATCATACTTACCAGCATGTAAGTAAAAGCTTAATAAATAAAGCAATTTTTCCTCATTTCAGTTATAGACAAAATATGTGCTTAATGCTCATTTTCTAAATAATCAAATATGGAGAAATGGTCCCTATAAGAACATGACAGTAGCTTAATTCTACATCTTTTTACTTTTCTGCCTCAGTACGATATATGTCAATTTAAAATGTATTTTAATATCAATATTTTTTCATTTGTGAGGACATAACAGCAAAGCCAAGTAGTATATAATAGCCCCAAAAGGCAATGCCAGACAAATGTCCACAAATATAGACCTTGAGGAAGAACAAAAATGCAGAAAGGCCTAGAGACAGAGAGATTTCAAAACCATTAATTCTATATCTTTTACATAAGGAAAGGCCTTACCTGGGAGTGGACTATTTTGAGATTCAGTGGAGTGTGAGCACTACAAGAAGGCAGAAAAAGTACATTCAGAAAGAGCCTGAAAGTAAGCAGAACATAAGTTCAGAAAGTGGAAACACTTCAGAAGTCATTGGATTTGAAAAGCTTTGACAAAAATCAAACTTTTTATGGTGAATTCAGTATTTTGGGAAGCAAAGCTGTGAAGAAATTTAGGAAGCTCAGGGAGATGATAGAAACTCCTTTGTATCCATACAAAATCTGTGAGTCTGTGACTAAATGCCACAGACAAGAGTGCTATTAAGTGAAATGACAGAGAAGACCTTGCTAAAATGAGAGAAAGGAGCCCCAAGATTGGACTCTGACCCATTTCTCACCATATTCCAAAAATTGTACTGCTGTTAAACCTGAAAAGTCCATATGAATTTTCAAATAATGATAAAATTGGTAAAGGTCATTTTGATTTCTTACCAATGTTTTGGGTTCAGGTCCATTAAATCCATTTTGTTCTGTATCCTATATGTTCACTTTTTATCTGATATTTTATTATTCATTGAAAGAAGTTTGTAAGATTCTATTTTTAAATGATGGAAAAGATCCATATAACTTTCCAATAGATGATAAAATATCATCAGAAAAATAATTTCCTAGCAGCTAATGAAAAATGTAACAACGTCTTGTTCATAAAGAAAGGAGAACAATGGTGAGGAGTGTCCATAATGAAAATTATAGTTGTTTAGAGAAATTATCAAGCAAATATATAATAACTCAAAACAATGAACAGAAAATAAGGGAATATTGAGACAAGAGGATAATGAAATGGAAGTTGGTAGAACTGAAGAAAAAAATTAGACATAAATATCCTACTCAGAAATGAAGACTATAGTAGCAGAAGTGCAAGAAAGAATGACACTATAGATAACATAGTAAAAAAAATAAATAAATAAATAAAACAAAATATAAAGATTGTAAATAATTGATATAAAAGAGAAAAAGAGATGATATCTAATTTTAATCCCTATAGGTAATATAAATAAATTAACAAAATGAATAGCATAAATATTTCAAATGAGAATATGAAAACCTACTTGGGATAAAAAGAACACCTGCATCAAGAAGGATACATAGGAACACTGGGCAGCTATGGTGACCTAATGACTCTGGCCCACGTGATGTCCAGCACAGAACACCTGTGGATCTTTATCAGTGACCTATCTCAGCATCTCATACCACAGGTAGGAACCAAGCATCTATGGAGACCTTGTGAGTTCTAACACACCCTCACCATAGTCTTGGGAGATTTTCTGAGCTTCAGTCCACTCCTATCAATCCTCAGAGCCTTCCTGAGCTGCAACTCATTCCCCTTCATTGTGGTGAAAGCCACACTGAACCCCACATGGAAAGAGTTTTGGTGAACCTACCCCAACCCCACACATACATTGTCAAGAAAGCCTTGCTAACCACAGCCCCACCACCCTCCTATCACAGCTGAGTACAGGAGAACATCAGGATCTGCAAAAATATCAAAATGAAGGAGCAAAAGACAAGCTCAGATGACCAGCCAACCTAGAACAAGTCTAGGAGATAAGGACATAGAGGAAATTATATGTCACATACCTGATATTTCTGAAATGTTAACAACTAATTAAACAACTCCATCAGGCTACAGAAGAAATCAGATCAGATATAACCTCTCAGGAAAAAAAAATGACAACATTCGTGAATTTCTCAGCACATCTAAAGAAGGCATAGACTAAAAAATAGAGGAGAATAGAAAAAATGATGGAAACATTGAGCAAACAACACAAAAAATTAGAATGCATGAAACAGATTCAAACAGATATTGAGAAAATTAATAATTCCATTGAAAGCTGGTAAAAATGCTTGAACAAAACTGAATATAGACTTTCAGATATTGAAGACAGCAATGCTGCTACTGAATGCAAAATCAAAAAAAAATCTTTAAAATAACAAGAAACCAGGAATTCAGTAGCTACAAAATAATGCAAAGAAAAATAATATAATAATGTGTCAACAAAACAGCAGAAGTCAGCACAAAAGGCATAAAAAGACTATTTGCAGAATTAGAAGCAGAAAATTTCCCAAACACGGGAAAAGAATCTGACATACAGTGGTGAGGCATATAGAACTCCAATTAGCCATAACCAAAATAACACTATACCTAGACACATAATAATAAAGTTCCCAGAAATTCAGCTAAAGAACAGAAATTTAAAAGGTGTTAAAGAAAAGAAACAGATCAACTATAATGAAGAGCCCATCAGATTCACAGCAGATTTCTGAACATAGATTATCAAGTCAAGAAGAGCTTGAACTGAAACATTTCAGATCATGAAGGAAAATAACTTCCAACCTGGATTGTTGTACCCTGAAAAACTATCAAATTCAATAGAGGTAAGATACTTCCATGACAAAGAACAAATGAAGAAATTTTACTGCACCAAACCAATCCTATAAAGTACTAATAGATATTCTTGAAAGAGATAAAAATGACCAAAACTTCAAGAATAATATAAAGGAACCACCATGCAAAGCAAGTAATTAAACATAGAGGAAAAGTAAGGAACCTACAGCAGGAAAATAACACGACAAAAATGAGCCCATACATATCAGTTGCAGTCATCAGTGTAAATGACCTCAATTGACCAATCAAAAAAACAGACTGGCAGAGTTGATCAAGAAGCAAAATCTAACAATATGCTGCATACGAGAAATACATTTAACTAAAAGGAAACTCATGGACCGAAAGCCACAGGGAGGGACACAACACTCTATGTGACAGGAACCCAGAAGAAAGCAGGAATAGCTCTTTTGGTTTCTGACAATGTCAACTTCAAACAAAGAAATAAAGGTCAGTACACACTTGTTAGGGTAAAACTGCAAGAGGAAGAGATGACAATCATAGATATATATGCATCCAATGTAGGAGCACCCAACTACGTAAGACAAATTTTAATAGATATGAAAATCAAATTAGCAATAAAACAAATGTAATGGGGAAATTTAACACCACACTGTCACAAAGAGATAAAGAGTAACTAAGCAAAAAAAAAAAAAATCAGCAAAGAAATAACAGAACTAAACCAAACTTGTGAAGAAATGGACTTAGTTGATATCTATAGAGTATTCCACCCAACAACATCAGAATATACATTCTTCTCTGATGCACATGGGGCATTCTCCAAAATAAACCATACTATCACATAGAGCATGCTTACGTAAATGGATTGGAACTGGAAATATCCCATGCATATTATCTGACCATAGTAAAATGAAACTGGAAATTATTAACAAAAGTAACAGCAAAACTCCATAAACACATGGAAATCAAATAAGACCCTCCTGAACAGTCAGTGGGTCACAGATGAAATTAAAGAGTACATTCAACAATGTTTACAATCAAATGAAAATACTGATATAACTTACCAGAACCTGTGGGATGCAATAAAAGCATATTAAGCAATCAAAGGGAAAATTTTAGCAGTAAATTCTCACATCAAGAAAGCAGAATGAGCCCTAGTAAATAATTTTATGCTGCACCTAGAGCTAAAAAAAAAAGTGTAGTCAAGCTCAAAGCACAAAAAAGGCAAGAAAATATAAAGATCAGAGCAGAAATTAATGCAATAGACATGAAGAAAAGAATACAAATTAATCAATCTATGAATTGGTTTTTAAAAAAAAATAAATAATATTGACAAAACCCTAGCTAACTTTATAAGAAAAACAAAACAACTTCAAATTCATGCAATGATGAATGAAAAAGGCAAAGTCATTACAGACCCTATAGAAATTTAGAAGATCACCAATACCTGCTTCCGAAATCTTACTCTCACAGGTTGGAAAACACAGAAGAAATGGACAGATTCCTAGATATATGCGATCTATCAAAGCTAAATCAAGAAGATATAAAAATTCTGAATAACCCCATATCAGTCAATGAAAATTAAAATGTAATTTAAAAAAAAAAAAACTATCAACAAAGAAAAGCTCAGGTCCTGATGGGTTCAAAGCTGAATTCTACAAGAAATTTAGAGATGATTTAATGACAATTCTTATCAAACTTTTCAATGAAATTGAAGGGGAAGCAAATCTCCCTAACTCAATCCTGGAGGCAAGTATTATTCTGATAACAAAACAAGAGAAAAAGCCAAACAAAAAGAACTACAGAACAATCTCTTGAGTGAACACAGATGCAGAACTCCTCAATAAAATACTAGCAAAAAGAAAGCAGCAAATCATCAAGATTATACATCACAATGAAGTGGGATTCATCCCAGGATTGCAGGGATGGTTTAATGTATGCAAAAACATAACTGCAGTCCACTAGATCCACAAAGCCAGAGACAAAAGCCACATGATCATCTCAATAGCTGTAGAAAAGCTTTTGACAAAGTCCAACACTTGTTCATTATAAAAACCCTACAAAACTACTCTTTTACATAGACTGGGAAGAGTTTATATTGCTCATATTAGAGCCCATACCAACCTTCCGGGACCCCTGGCTTTGGGAAATGAGCAGGCAGACAAAGCCACCCGCCCACTTTGGGTTTTCTCATTTCAGGAAACTTATTCTACGGCCCAGCAATTTCACTCAACTTTTCATGTCAATGCACGCACTTTAGC